>APFE030190720.1:13953-49810 GCA_000404065.3 Pinus taeda
CCTCTTTCCAGAGTTTTCCATCCTCTGAATCTACTGCTTCCTTCACAGTTCTGGGATCATCGTCAGTAATAGATAAAGTAAAATTTGAACAGAAAGCAGATGGACTATACCTTTCAGGTTGCCTTATTTCTCGAACTGATCTTCTCACAACTGGAGTTTTTGGCTCTTCATCGTCTGATTCCTCCTCTGCTGTATAGTCTGATTCTTCCTCCTTTAGCTCAAACTATCTTCTCAGGTTCCTTTCGTTGGACTTCATCTTTAATAACATCTTTCACCCCTTTGAACACCACATCTCGGTTGTACACAACCTTCCGTGTAACTGGGTTCCAAAGCTTATAACCCTTTAAACCATCCTTATACCCAATAAAGATGCACTTTTCAGATTTACTATCCAACTTGGTTCATTTCTCCTTTGGGACATGTACATATGCATCACATCCAAATACCCTCAGATGTGAAAGAGAGGGTTTCTTACCAGTCCATACTTCTTGTGGAGTCTTATCCTCCAACGTTGATGAAGGTGACCTGTTGACCAAGTAACATGCAGTATCCACCGTCTCTGCCCAGAATTCCTGTCCTAACCCGGCACCACTGAGCATGCTTCTTGCCCTTTCCATCAACGTCTTGTTCATTCTTTTTGCGACTCCATTTTGCTGAGGTGTATATGGAGTAGTCTTCTGTCGTGCTATACTACACTTCTTATAGAATTATTCAAATTCCTTGTTGCAAAATTCTCCGCACCCTTATCTTCTTCTCTATCTGATTTTCCACTAGAGCCTTAAATTCTTTAAACCTATCAAAGACTTCAGATTTCTTCTTAAGGAAATATATCCATGTATTCCTTGAGAAGTCATCTATAAATGATAGATAGTACACAGACTTACACAGTGATGGAACCTTCATAGGTCCAAACACATAACTGTGCACAAGCTCTAATATATGTTTCGTCTTCTTACCACCAGAGGGGAAACTCACCCGATTCTGCTTCCCATCTACACAATTTTCGCATAAATCAAAATCTAGAGAGCTATTACTCATACCTTCTACCATACCTTTACCATGAAGTATTTGAAGGCCCTTCTCTCCAATATGTCCAAGCCTTTGATGCCACATCATGGTCTTCTTTCCAGAGACCACTAGATTTTCTGCTCCTTTTTCAGGAACCATAGAACTATTGCACCCGTCAACAACAGTGCTACCTTGCAGCTTGTACATAGTTCCAATCCGACTCCCCGCATCAATACCAGTGCTCCTTGAACCATCTTGCAGGTATCCTTCTCGAACACTGTCTTTACACCTGCATCATCCAATTTTCTTACAAAAATAAGATTTCTGCTCCAATGCAGGAATATGCAGAACACCCAGAAGGGTTCTAATCCTTCCACCTTGCAACTTCAACTTTACTTTTCTGCGACCAATGATTCTAGCCTTCCTATCATCTCCTAAGAAGACATCACCACCATCGTATTTCTCATACTCGCAGAACCATCTCTATGTTGAGTGAAGTGAAAGGATGCACTTGAGTCAATTAACCATGCCTCATGATCTACATGTGTACTTGAAGAAGCCAAGTACACATCCCCACCTTCATCTGAGGTGGTTTTCGCCTCTGCAGAAGGAGCATCATCAGATCCCTTTCCTTTATCAGGAGCTTTAGATTTGCACTCCCTTCTGAAGTGCCCTTCCTTTCCGCATTTCCAGCACACCACCTTTGTAGGTTTTCCTGGAGATTTAGATCTCCCTCTAGATTTAGATCTCCCACTCGATGACTTATTTTTGTTTCTGTTCTGGGACCATCCTCGTACAGATAAGGCATCACCATTCTGGTTGTCCATATTTTTCCATCTCATCTCCTCCGTCAGCAAGGCTGAGACTATTTCATCAAACTGCAAAGCAATTGCAATGCTACCTATTGCAATAACCAGACTATCCCACGAATCTGGTAGAGAACACAATAGACTGATGCACTTATCTTCATCTGAAATTTTAATATCAACAGATGATAATTGGCTTACCATAGTATTAAACGCATTTAGATGCTCTGTTACTGAGTCTCCATCTTTCATCCTCAGGTTATACAGCTTTTTCCGCAGGAATAGTTTTTTTCACCAGAGACTTAGATTGGTACAAAGTCCCTAACTTGTCCAAAAGAGCCTTCGTCGTATCTTCCCCTGATACATTCAACAATACTGAATCTGAGACACACAATCGTATTGTGCTCTTTGCCTTCTGATCCAACTTCTTCCATTATTCATCGGTCACTCCCGTTGGTTTAGTACTCGGATCTACTGCGATCCACTGATCTTTATCCACCAACAGATCCTCCATCTTGAGTTTCCACAACTCAAAACTCTGACCATTGAACTTCTTAATCTCTATCTTTCCATTGCTCGCCATCTTCTTTCACCACGAGATCGATCTCTCAGATCTCCCACTGAACAGGGTCTACCACAGGCCCGAGCGAAACTCCTCAGCGACAAAGGCATCCCCTTGAAGCCAAAACAACTCTAATACCAAATGTAGGTTTTAACCCCGTACAGAAATTACCTTCGTACGAATTCTAAATCACAGGAAAAATAAAAATGCGAGAGCATAACACATAAAACACATATACACAGAGATTTCCCACTGGATCCCAAAACCGGGACTACCAGCTTGATTTTTCATATATTCCTTTCAATGTTACAATACATATTTATACATGCCGAAGCATCCAATAACATGGACCGAGAACCATCGCGTCCAAAACCATGGACCGAAAACCATAGGTAGGTATGCCCAACCTAATATAGGGTCCAATTTATTTTTTTTCCCAGGGCGCTGCCCCGAACCCCGTAGAGGGGGGCTACCTGCCCCCCTCAAACCCCCTGGACAGGGGCGGCTGCCGCCCCCCCGCTGCGCAATCGACGCAACGAAGGGGGGGCTGCCACCCCCCCGCTGCGCAATCGACGCAACGAAGGGGGGGCTTTGCCCCCCCTCTAATCCCCCAGTTCACTATGTAGGTTAGTCGTGGAAAGAATATAACACAACCCAACAACTAGTGTCATGTCTTCATTTTCAGCTATTACAAGCTTCTTTTGTTGTTAATTTCTCACTTTCCATTTCTATTATGTTCCAGGCTATGCATCATATGCTGTTTCCCTGAACTCTCGATGTTTGGCATTAGAGGAGCTGTCATCCTATCTCTATGTTAAAGTCTTATATGTATCAGTGAATAGTTATTCAGGTTTCTTTTCATCTAGGGATAGAGAGCTGTCATCCTATCTGTACATTAGGGAATTAAACTTGCAAACCTCTTTACTGGTTGCAGCCGGCCATCATAAGGTCTTGTGCATCTGCTGGTGTGGTCAGTGTCCTCCATATTCACCCAATCCTTAAACATAGAGTAATTGGTGGTCTAAAGCCTTGTAGTCTGGGTGTGATCACGCATGTCTGGAGTCAAGCAAAGTAGAAGTGGTTATCTGGATTGAACAAGCATCATTCCTTCCATTCATCCATTTTCAACTATAAGTTGAATTTGTAATGTTCCCGAGCATCTCTGAGCCACAACCTAGGAGAGTTTCTTGGGGTGATAACATTAATTGGCGTTGTTGCCGAGGAGAGGAGATTGAAGCTCATATTCCCTAGTAGAATGGCACAGTTCCAAATTTGATGATAGACAAAGTTTGGACACATTTCTGGTTGTAATCATCTATCTGGTGACTCTACTGGAGAACCAACCTTTCGCGACTCCACATTACAGTTCTGGCTCAGTTTGTGAGACATACTCGGAGAAATCCTCAGAAATCACCAGCTGATCCAGTGCCTGACCCTGAGAAGACTGTTAAGCAAAAGAAAACATCACTGAAAGGAGCATCGGGATCAGGTAAGTCTAAAAAACCTTATGAATCTCTGCAAGAAATACTTGTAGCTGAACGTGTACAGTTTGAAGATATAAGGCCTAGCATTGTTAGTGAAGGGACACCCTCAGAGATTCAAAAAGCTCCTTGTTCATTTAGTTCCCCTTTCGATCTCATTCCAAAGAAAGCCTCCCATATTGTCCATCATATTCCTTTGTCTCTGTTATCTTTTCATTGCTCCCTACCAATCAATCTGCCAGTATCCTTTCACCTACCCCATTCATGGCAAGGCAATAAGCTCCCACGAAGATGGAAAGAATGATAGCTGCTAGATATGGACCCATGGTCTTGCCTGTTCCTTTGAATGCCATGCCTGCAGGAGAATATCATAAATATATGCCTAAGTTCAATAGTACGGAGGGAGTAATAGCTGAAGAACACCTTGAGTATTTTTATAGTTATGTTGATAACCTAGACATCAGTGAAGATGACGTGTGGATGAGAGTTTTTGTCTAGAGCCTTGATGGAGAGGCTAGAAAGTGGTTCAGAGAATTGACCCCTAAGTCTATAACAGACATTGAAGCCTTAGATGATTTTTTTCTGAAGCACTCAGGAGATAAAAAGGACTTGTTATATTACCATGTTGAGTTTGGTAACCTGAAGAGGGAAAATAGGGAATCATTGCCTGATTTTAATAAAATATTCAATCGTATGTATAGTAAGATACTAGTTGAAGTAAAGCCAACCCCCACCTCTGCTAAACTCACCCATGACAATGCTTTTGACTCTGATTTTTGCTTGCTTTTAAGAGAGATAAGGTCTGCCACTCTAGTTGAAATGCAAGATGCAGCCCTAGAGGTGGAATCAAATATTATGGCTGCAGAAAAGCTCAAAAGTCATGCTAATAGAAGGAGGCAAAGAGGTGAGGCTTCTTCTTCCTCTGCTTCATCTTCAGAACCCAAATTAGACAAGATGAATAAGATGATAAAGTCATTGGTTGTAGAAATTTCTAAGCTAAATATTGAGCAGAGCTCTGGGAAGGCAAGGCTTCCAAACACATTTGCTCCAAGAAATCCAAATCCATTCAGAAGAGAAAATGAACAAATGCAGACCATTCAAAGGGGTAAAGAAGCAAATGAAGAACAAAAGGTTAAGGCTCCTTTTCAAAATGTAGTCATGGAGGATGAGCATTTCGAAGAAGAGGATGAAATTCATTACATGGAAGATATAGGCAGTGCTGCCTTTTTAATGTTGGCTGCATATGAAGAATCGTTGTTGCAGGACCAAACTAGTCAAAGGTGGGACAGAGAAGCTGTCCTGCAGACTGATGAACAACAAAGATACAATCTGAGGTCAAAAGCAAACAATTTCAAGGAGAGTCCGACCCAAAAAGCTGTTTTCCCAATAGAGCCACAGAATATCAGACAGAAAAGACCAGCAGCTAACCCAGTCATCCTCAAAGCACAAGCTCAAGAGGTAAGAGGTCCTGATAAGTCTCCTTCCCCTTTCAGTTAAAAATATATATACCTCTGATAGAACTTGTAAAGAGTGAAGTTTTTAGAAAACCTATTCTTGATGCTCTTGAGCTAAAAGCCATACAAGCCCCCACCGACTATGTCAATTTGCAAGATGATAAGTGTGCAGTTGTGCTTAGCCCCATGGCTGAACCTACTGATGATAATTCAACATCATTTTATGTTTCCTTGACCATTCATGACAAAATCCTTCTCGATTGCCTGCTGGACACAGGGGCCATCCACAATCTGATACCTAAAGCTGTCATGGAAGGGTTAGGCCTTGATATCACCAGACCATATCATGATCTATTCTTCTTTGATTCAAGGAATGTGAAATGTATGGGATTGATTAAAGATTTAGCTATTACCCTAACTCAGCTGCCCATGAAGTGTATGATGATGGATATTGTGGTAGTAGATGTCCCTCCCAAGTTTGGCATGTTGTTGTCTAGAGGGTGGATTACGAGACTAGGTGGGACATTGCAGAATGATCTATCTTATGCCACTATCCCAGTTTTTTGAGGAGAAAATAGGAGATTGTACAGAGAAGCACAACTGGCATACATCATCAGTGATGAGAAGAATCCTTCCAATCATCCCATTTATGCTGTGGACACCGATTTTGGAGCATGTGTTCTCGAAATTGAAGAATCCCAGAAGGTATTATTGCAGCTAAAGAAACCAATAGTCCAGGGCATGGGAGATCAAGGAAGTCTGGTTTGGGAGATGTTCTTTGATGGAGCATGTTCCAGGGAGACTGCGGGAGCAGGGGTGGTGCTGGTATCTCCAAAACAAGAAAGCAAACAACTATCTTTTAAGCTGACTTTCCAAGTTACCAACAATATAGCAGAGTATGAGGCTCTGATATTGGGTCTTAACACAACAAAAGACAGAGGAATCAGGAGCATAAAAGTATTTGGAGATGCTAATCTTATCATTCAGCAGGTGAACAAAACTTTTCAAGCAAAGCACCCAAGGCTGAAAGCATATAGAGATGAGGTATGGAGGCTCAAAGATTCTTTTGATAATTTTTGTATCTCATATATCCCTAGAGTAAAAAATCAGCTTGCTGATTCCCTTACTACGTCTGCTAGCATGTTTATCCCTCCCATGCCTCCCAGACTAGTTTATGAAGTTCAAATGAAATATAGACCATCCTTGCCTGACAATGTCTAGCATTGGAAAGTTTTTGAAGATGATGATGAAGTAAATAGGTTTCTGCAAGTCATTGATGAATTCTCTGAAATGCAAATTGACCAAGAGAATGAAGCCTTGGAAGAAAATCCCCAGTCCCAGCTTAGAAATGAAATTGGTAAAAATAGCATTGTCCAACTGCCTAGTAATCATATACCCAAGGGTTTGGTTCCTTTAGAAAAGCTCTTTGACCAGAATGATGTGCCTTATAAGGCTGCCCAAAAACAAGACCAATCTATAGTCTGTAAGCATAATATAGGGAGTCCAGATCAGCCAAGATACATAAATCTGTCCAATCATCTATCCGCTGACCAGAGTGCTGAATACTGTAATTTAATGAAGCAATTTGCTGATGTTTTTGCCTGGGAATATAGTGACCTAAAAACATATGACAAAAAGATCATCCAGCATAAAATTCCTTTAGAGAAAGACACCATCCCTTTCAAGCAGAAGCTGAGACCAATAAATCCTTTGATCCTCCCTTTGATTGAAAAATAAATTAAGAAATTACTGGCTTCCAAAATCATAGTCCCTCTTAGATATTCAAAATGGGTAGCTAATTTAGTGGTAGTGAGGAAGAAAAGTGGAGAAATCAGGCTTTGTGTTGATTTCAGAAACTTAAACAAATGCTCTAAGAAAGACAATTACCCTCTACCCAAGATGGAGCATTTGCTGCAAAAGGTCTCAGAAGCCAAAGTGATGTCTTTCCTGGATGGATTTTTAGGATATAATCAGGTCGTTGTACATCCAGATGACCAAGAGAAGACTGCATTCACCACTCCTTGGGGCACTTTTATGTATTCCAAGATGCCTTTCAGACTTATGAATGCCGGAGCCACCTTTCAGAGAGCTATGGATATAGCATTTGTAGGAGAGAAGGACAAATTTGTCCTCATCTACCTCGATGATATAATAGTGTATTCCAGCAGCCATCAAAACCATTTGCAGCGTTTGAAGAAAGTATTCCTGAAGTGCAGAAGGTTTGGGATTTCAGTCAATCCTAAAAAGTCGCAATTTGCTTTAGAAGAAGGCAAGCTATTAGGACATGTTGTTTCTGCTGCAGGTGTCCGGATTGACCCAGAAAGAGTAAGAGCAATATAGACCTTGTCTATCCCGAGATCAAAGAAGGATATCCAGTCCTTTAAGGGAAAAATAAATTTTGTGAGGAGGTTTATCCCAAATTTTGCAGAACTTGTAAAGAACATTACCTCTATGTTGAAGAAGGGGTCAGAGATCAAATGGATTGATACAGTAAGAAGATACTTTGAGTCCATTAAGAAAGCTATTATGGAAGCTCCTACTTTAAGAAGTCCAGATTACAGCAAGGAGTTCCATATAATTTCATTTGCCTCTGATGATACCCTTGTAGCAGTTTTATTGCAAGCAGATGAGGAAGGTTTAGAGCATCCAGTGGCATTTTTCAGCACAACCTTAAGGGATGCTGAGCTGAGGTATGATATCATCGAGAAACAAGAATATGCTCTTATCAAGTCTTTGAAATCTTTCATAATACATTCTGCATTCCAAAATAATTGCATATGTACCCTCTGCTTCAATAAAAGATGTCCTAAAGCAGCGTGATGCTGCTGGAAGAAAGGCTAAATGTATTGCAAAGCTAATTGAATTTAATATAGAATTGAAGCCCACCAAGCTTGTCAGAGGTCAGGGCCTTGCCAGACAAATGGCTGAAGAAAATTGCGGAACATTGGACATAAATCTCATAAGCATAATTTCAGAGAATGGTCAGACAGAAGAAGAAATGGCTGAACCAGGGAAAAATCAGTCACTGGCAGAAAATATAGCTTCTTGTGATTGGTACTCCGCAATAGCTCAATTCTTGCTGAAGCTAGAAGTTCCTCCAGGCCTTAGTCCAAGCCAAGCCAAAACTATTAAGCTCAGAGTAGCTAAATAAATATTGCATTCATGAAAACCTGCTCCACTAGAGGGACCCCTCTGGAATTCTTTTGAGGTGTCTAGATAAAGAACAATCAATGGAGATTATGCAACATTTTCATTCCAGCATGTGTGGAGGACATCACTATTGGAAAACTACAACCCACAAGATCCTCAGAGCTGGGTACTATTGGCCCACCTTATTTTCTTATGTCTTTTCATTTGTTAAATCTTGTGACAGGTGCCAAAGATTTGAAGGGAAGCAACAATTGAAATCCCTGCCCTTAAAACCCATACATTCTAATGGCCCTTTTCAACAGTGGGGCTTGAATTTCATTGGAGAAATCAATCCACATTCCAGTGGCCAACACAGATGGATCCTAGTAGCCATAGATTACTTCATTAAATGGATTGAAGCAATCCCTACCAGAAAGGTTGATCATCATGTGGTCATGAAGTTTTTGATAGAGAATATCTTCACCAGATTTGGCTATCCACATAAACTGGTTACGGACAATGCAGCAGCCTTCAGGGAAAAACAATTGGTGGACATGTGTGATTCAATGGGCATTAAACTGGTTCATTCCACCTCATATTACCCTCAAGAAAATGGTCTAGCAGAATCTTCCAACAAGATTTTGATAAGGATTCTAAGCTCAAGTACGCACTGTGGGCCGACAGAGTGACCATCAAGAAATCCACAAGGAATTCTCCATTCAAGCTGGTATATGGCACTGAGGCTGTATTCCCAATCCAGTTAACTCTCCCTGTAGCAAAGTTCCTGCAAGAAAAGCAGAATGAGGAGGAAGATATGGCAAAAAGGATCACTGATTTAGTAGAGGTACAACAAATCAGAGAACAGCTGGTTGAAATGTTCGTGGCACACCAAACAAAGATCAAAGAAGCTTTTGACAGGAGGACAAAAACAAATAATTTTCAGATAGGAGATTTGGTTCTTAAGTGGGATGCACTGAAAGAAAAGAAAGGCAACCATGGGAAGTTTGATGCTTTATGGAAAAGGCCTTTTATCATTTCTTAGATCCAAAGGAACAATACTTTCATGCTGCAGAGTATGGGAGGGGAGACAGTTTTTGATGGCCCAATTAATGGGCGTTTTCTGAAAGTTTATTTTCTTTAAGGTTTTCGGGCCTTAAGTTTGTAAATATGTTATTTCATCAGTTTTAGTATAGACTCAGTTAGACTCCATGCCCAATGGAATATTAGGAAACTTTGCTGATATTGGTTTTCACAAGAAAGGCAATGATCTGCAGTTCTTGA
Organism: Pinus taeda; assembly: GCA_000404065.3. Classification (NCBI taxonomy): domain Eukaryota; kingdom Viridiplantae; phylum Streptophyta; class Pinopsida; order Pinales; family Pinaceae; genus Pinus; species Pinus taeda. The sequence goes on from APFE030190720.1 coordinate 23,675, forward strand.
GACCTCATAGGGAGGATCTCATCCCCAAAAGGAGCCAGTGTTAGCTCTGCTATAGCTATGGTCCTCTAAAGGCCAACTATAAGCTTGTTCAGGTTGACTATGCCCAAAAGAAAGTCCACAATCAGCATCCTCATTCTTTTCCTTCACCCCACTCACTCTCTTTCACCCCCGCGACCTCTATTTCTCCCTTACTAGCCAGCGTAACCCCTGTTTCTTCAAGCCCCAAGCACAAGGTTTAAAACCCCATAGCACCGCATCCCCATGACCTCACACCTCCACAACCCCTCGTCGCCTTTTAATTATGGCCGTCGATCGCTGCACCCTGATCCAACGGTTCCACGTTACATCCGACAAAAAACTTGCTCGATTGATTCCCTACCATCCGATCACCCCTATCACAATCGGATGGCGTCCGCTCTCCCCGCGCCTGTGAAATAACACTGCGTTAATGTGCGATGGAGGGTGGTTTTCCCCTCCCCTCCACTTCCATGCATCATCCTTTAAATGGTATCATGCACCACCACAGTTTACCACCAAGCTCCCCAACACGGTGTGATCAATAATGCTTACCACCCGTCCGCGCCTGCCAAATTTTGTACGCTTCTGTTGCCCGACGACCATTGGATCTGCCCATGCCTGATCCGATGACCCTGATCATCCTGCTCTTGCCTCCTCCTGATACCCTCCGCCGAGTGATCCCCGTCATCTACCCTCTCGATCCGACGATCGATTTTCCGTCCCCGTCCTGCTCGTACACTCTCCATGCAGTCCACTTACCCTGACCATTCCATGCACCTGAAGGATGAAGACAACCGTCTATCAGTACCCGATGCATTAGCTCCTCAACAACCGCATTCAACAGGCAGTATGGCCAAGAAGAAAAAAGGGACAGAGCTTAGGTAGAGGACTGCATTTAACAGACATTCCACTTGCCTGAGAGGATAGCAGAACGTAGGAAAAGATCATATTCATCCACTACAACAAGCAATCACACCAGAAACTCCATCAGGCAGTTAAAGTGGTTTGTGGTTAATTACGACCCCTCCATACTTAGAATGGCTGAGTGCCTTTCTACTCAAACTCTATATATACCCAGAAACAAGATGTAATCAGGGTTGATGGTTGTTGATTTGATGTAGGGTTCAACTTCTGGAGACTGTAACTGCTTTGATACTTGCAATGTCTCGTCTTCATTTTCAGCTAATACAAGCTTCTTTTTCTATTAATTTCTCACTTTCCATTTCTATTATGTTCCAGGATGTGCCTGATATGTTGTTTCCGTGAACTCTTGATGTTTGGCATTAGAGGAGTTGTCATCCTATCTCTATGTTAAAGTCTTGTATGTATTAGTGAATGAGTTATTCAGGTTTCTTTTCATCTAGTGATAGAGAGCTATCATCCTATCTGTACATTATGGAATTAGATTGCAGACCTCTTTACTAGTTGCAACCGACCATCACAAGGTCTTATGCATCTGCTGGTGTGGTCAGTGTTCTCCATATTCACCCAATCCTTAAACTCTGAGTAATTGGTGGTCTAAAGACTTGTAGTCTAGGGGTGTTCACACATGTTTAGAGTCAAGCAAAGTAGAAGTGGTTATCTGGCTTGAAAAAGCATCATTCCTTCCATTCATCCATTCGCAACAATAAGTTGAATTTGTATGTTCCCAAGCATCTCCAAGCTACAACCTAGGAGAGTTTCTTGTGGTGATAACAGGACCTTCTTCACGGTTCTTTCCATTTCTTCCAACATATCTGGTCCTAATATTAGTTTATTCTTAGGGTTATTCCAATTTGGAGGAATGGTACACTTCCTCCCATAGATTACTTCAAAGGGACTCATCTTTAACGATTCCTGATACCCATTATTGTAGGCAAACTCTACTAAGTGAAGATATTCCTCCCATTTCTGAGGTTGTTGGATGACATACATGCACAACATGTCTTCCATTGCTTGGTTCACTCGTTCAGTCTCCCCATCACTCTAAGGATGATAGGTAGTACTAAAGTGAATCTGAGTGCCCAAACCAAAGAACAATTCTTTTTAAAAAGTAGAAGTGAACATAACATCACGGTCAGATATTATGACTTGGGGCATGCCATGCAGCCTAAAGATTTCCCTCATTAATATGTCGTCTATCTGGGTGGTTTTGTAGGTGGATTTGACAGTGAAAAAATGAGCTACCTTACTTAATTTTTCAACCACCGCCAGAATTGAATCATTCTGTCATTTTGATCAAGGTAAACCGGTTATGAAATCCAAAGTTATGGTGTCTCGCTTCCATTCCAGAACAGGAAATAGATTCAATAGCCCAGCAGGATGTTGATGGTTAGCTTTAACTTGCAAACACTGCAAAAATTTGGCTAGGTACCCCGAAATATCTTTCCTCATACCAAGCCAATAATAGCCTTTCTTAATTGTAGAAAATACTTTTTGATAGCCAGGGTGAGCCGCATACAGAGTCCTATGGAATTCATCCAATATGAGTTGTTTCACCGAGCATATAGTCTACCTCTAAACATCAGCGTATTTTCAGCTTTATTACTATACTCACCATATTTACTGGTATGCTCTGCACCTCTAGCTTGTTGTGAGAGGTATTTATATTCTGGATCCTTCTGAATTGCTTCCTTAATTTGATCAAAAAAAGTTAATTTCCACCTGACTAAATAAAATTTGTAGACATGATGCAATTTCCTACTCAATTCATCTGCTACCTAGTTCTCCTTTTCCTTTAGGTGTTTGATTTCAAAGACGAATTCACTTAAGAACACAGTCCAACTAGCTTTCCATGCGTTCATGGTACGTTGACTAAAGAAGTTCGTTAAGATGTTATGATCTGTCTTGAGCAAGAATCTCTTCCCCAACAAGTAGTGACACAATACTTTTAAGGCGTGCACAAAAACACTTAAATCTAAGTCATAAGTGGAGTAATATGCTCATGATCTTTTAATTTATGAGATACGTAAGAAACCACTTTTTTTTTTTTTGCATTAGAACTCCACCCACACCTTCTTTACAAGCATCAGTACAAACTATAGAATCTTCTTTTGGGTCTGCAATTTTTAATACAGGTGCAGTGGTAAGCAATTGATTCAGCGTTTCAAAACTCTCTTGACAGTCCCTCGTCCATCTAAAACTTGTTCCCTTTTCCTACAAGGAGGTGAATGGATATGCTACCTTGGAGAATCCTTTTATAAACCATCTGTAATATCCAGCAAGACCCATAAAAGAGTGTATATCTACCACATTCATTGGGACAGGCCAGTTCATGATAGTATCGATCTTTGTTGGATCTACTGCTATACCAACAGAGGAAATAATATGCCCCAAGTATTGAATCTAGTCCTTCAAAAAGTCACATTTGTTGAACTTGGCGTAAAGCTAGTTTTCTCTTAGGCTATGCAATAGTATTCACAGGTGTTCTTTATGTTCTTCTACACTTCTGGAATACACCAAGATATCATGAATGAAAATGAGGACAAATTTATCTAAAAAGGGGTGAAAAATCCCATTCATCATACTCATAAATGTGGTTGAGGCATTAGTGAGTCCAAAGGGTAGGAATACAAACTCGTAATGACTGTAACGCATCTAAAACGTTGTTTTATATATATCCTCATATTTAATACAGATCTGGTGATAGTTAGACCATAAATTAGTTTTTGAAAATACCACCACACCCTTCACTTAGTCAAATAAATCGTTGATTCGGGGTGAAGGATACTTGTTTTTTACGATTAATTTATTCAATTGTCTATAATATATGCATAACCGCATATTACCATACTTTTTCCTCACAAACAAAACTAGGTCACCCCCCAAGGCGACACATTGGGTCTAATGCAGCCCTTATCAAGTAATTCTTAAAGTTTCATTTTTAACTATGTTAGCTCTCGAACACTCATTCTATAAGGAGCTTTGGAAACGGGAGCCACTTCAGGGATCAATTCAATAGTAAAATCAAGGTTCCTTTTGGGTGCCAGCCCCGGAATGTCTTCTGGGAAGGCATCCTTAAATCCTTGAACAATCGATATGTTTTCCAAAATAGACATTTTATCTTTAGAGTTCGTGTATCCTACCTAGAATGCATAAATTTGGTGGCCTTCACGCACACTTTTCCATAATTGATGAGTTGTAATGGGTCATAATTTAACTTCTCTTTTAATACCCTGAATTTCTACTCTATTTTTGTTGTAAGATAGAAAGTTATTGGTCTTTCCCTTACAATCTACTCAGGTCCAATGATGTTCTAACCGGTCCATACCTATCAGCACATCATAGGAGCCTAATGGAAACACATTTAACCTAGCATTAGTTTGTTTTCTAGCCAATTCAGTTATACAGTCATCTATTTTTGTGTTAACTCTTCTTTTAGCTCCTATCACTAACTGGAATAGCCAAGGATTTCTAAACTTTATACTTGTCAAATGACATAAATCAGCTATTCTCGGGATAACATAACTTAAGCTTGCACCTGGGTCTATCAAAATGGAAACAGGGTGGTTGGATATTTTACCTTCCAGCTCCACCATCGATGGTTGAAATTATGCCTATCGATCCTCTAATGTCATGTTAATCCTTGGTATGTTCGTTACCAAGTCACCAACAATAGAAGCTTCTTGAACATTTGTAAATGGTTCTGATCTCCCTTGATGGGGACAGTTTTTGTAGTAATGGGGTTCCCCACAACCCCAACATTGCAAAGGAGGTATAGGAATTTGATTAGTTTCCTGCTTACTCGATGCTTCATTTTGTTTCACCTCACTGTGGGGTATATACCTCTACTAATTTTTATTTACAGATCCACCTGGTCCTTTCCGACCTAGGTAGCTGGTATTTGTAGTCTTCATGATCTTGCTGGTTGGGAAATATCTTTGTCCCTTCTTACTAGTCCAATTTTGGTACCCTCGCCTTTCTGCTTCATGTGCTGATATCATATTTGAGCCTCTCTAACTGAATCATCCATTGTTTTAGGATTGTTAAACTCCAACTTCTCCTTCATATATCTTGGTAAACTACCGACTTTCTACCCCTGCGAGGCTCTGACGTGGTTGGCTTTTTATCCTTCCTAGGGGATTGGCCACGCCTTCCTAAGGATGTATGCGGGCTTGACGAGTTAAATGGTTATGTATTTTTCTTGCACAAACATTATTTTATGGACCTCCTTCGACGTTTTTATCTTTATTTGCACAAATACACCAATCCATCTTGTCCAAGGGCATCGTTCTATTTACTGTTAGATTATATAGTGCAATTTAGTACTTCAAAAATGGTAGTTTTTGATACCCAAGATTTATGGCTATGTTCTTTACTATTTTCATGATCATGTGATTATGCAGGCATTGTTTTAGATTTTCCTAGTGAATAGATACAAGCTTTTCATTACTTACTTTGCTTCCGAATTTTTCTATCATGGCTTCAGTTTAGTAGTTTCCAGTATAGCGTTTATATTCTCTTTAGTTCTTCTCAATAGTATTGTTAGTACAGTTCGAGCTACTAGCTCATCTAAATGTGCTCATCGAGAAGTTGTTCCTATGGCTACTAGTAACAACTCAGCACTGGAATGACTCTAAAAGTAGACATACCACATGGGGTTATTATTTCCTTTCAGGAACCCATCAATGTTAATAATGAAAATCCGTTCTTCTCCTTGTGTCTGTTGAACTAACATAGAATTGTTCCACTATTGTATGTTTTGTCTCCATCTTATAACCACCCATAAAGGCTACTTAGGTTATTTGGTTTGAACCGTATGTACTTCATCTTTTCACACAGGTTAATACATAGTTTTCTTCGCATTGTTCTTGATGGTCATGGAGGGTTTCGTTCCATCCAGCCTTCCATCCTACAAGCCCTTTTTTTCTCTCTTTATTTTCATATGTATATATATGTGTGTGTGTGTATACTCTTGCTGATAGTCCTATGATAACTCATCACATCTATTATCATACTGACAATTTTAGATGATAAATTATATCAAAACAGGTATACATAAATACTTGCCAATACCCTTGTAATAATCCATCACATCTATCTATCAGACTGAAAAATTTAGATGAAAAAATATATCAAAACAGGTATAATTTAACTTAGACAACAATAAGCAGTCTTTCCTGTAATTTATTCATAATACGCCCACTGTTCATTTCCGCCAGAATCTTCATTCTTGAAATTCGAGCAACACAATTTCAACTTAACAGAACTTTGAGAAATAAAAACTCCAAACCGTATGAGTTCTACTTATATGCAATTCTTGAAACTGATTGAGTCAGTTTGCCCCAAATGAGACCATTCCACCCTTCCAATGGAACTGGAAATTACATCCAGGTTCCCCCCTGAGAAATCGTTTGGTACAGTTGGATATAACCAGTCCAGGTTACACTTCCAGACCTCAAGACTCTAGTCCAGTCTAGAATTTTCAGAAGTTAATCTGATTGGGAAAATTTCCACTGGCCTCAGCTAGCTCTAAAAATAATTCCACATTTCTCATATATCCATCTTCTTCAGGTTGTTCCTCTTTTGGTAGCCAACCTCCTCTTAGTCCCTCAGGAGCTCTTTTATCTTGTCATACCAGGAGGTAACTCCTCAAATCAGAACTCTATATTATTCATTCAGGTTTTTCATTATTATATACAAGAGGGAGTGATTGTTTGGTTCATCTCCTGGTCACTCTCTATCTTCTCTATTATTTATTTACATTAATTACAGTTGTTCTTCCAATCCCTATGATCATGTGTCAACATTCCACCCCTTAATCTAAAGGGATGTTGGTGAGTCCAAGCATAGTTCTGAATCTTTCAAGCTTTTCTCTTCCAAGTGTTTTGGTGAAGATGTCTACAATTTGCTCATTAGTGGAACAATGGCAGAAATGGATTGTTTTGGCCTCAACATGATGTCGAATCAGATGATATTTAATATTGATGTGTTTTGTTCGATCATGGAACTTTGGGTTCTTGGCCAACTTTATTGCAAAGGTATTATCAATCATGAGTGGAGTCGATTGCATTTGTTTTACTTGCAAATATTCAAGAATTTTCCTGAGCCACACAATTTCTTTTGTTGCCTTGGCTGCTGCCACATATTTTGCCTCTGTTGTGGAATCTACTAGAACCGATTGTTTGCGTGATATCCAGGAGACAACTCCTGATCTAAGACTCATAGCATAGCCTGAAGTAGATACCCCAATTTCCTTGTCTCCATCGAAGTCTGAATTAGAGTATTCAATCAAGCTAAAGTCGCCCACCTATGTATACTTGATTCCAAAGTCTTGAGTTCCCTTCAAGTACTTTAGAACTCTTTTTGTAGTAGATCAATGTCCCTCACAAGGCTTTTGCATAAATCTGGAGAGGATTCCAACAACAAACGAAATGTCTGGTCTGGTAGTAGTTAGGTAGTTGAGACTTCCTAAAAGTTGTCTATACTTTGTTGCATCCTCAAATTCTTTTCCTTCAATAGATGTGAGCTTTAAGTTTTGTTCCATTGGAGTAGTCATAGGATTGCATTCAGTCATGCCAAACCTGTTCAACAGATCTCCAATGTACTTCTTTTAAGAAAGGAATATGGACTTCGGATGTTGAGTTACTTCAATACCAAGATAGTAATGAACATAGCCCAAATCAGTCATTTCAAAACCTTTCTTCAATTCCTTCTTTATGGATGCAATGTAGTTTTCATTGTTCCCTGTTATCAAAAGATCATCTACATATATAATAAGATATAAAACTGTTTTTCCAACCTTCTTGACAAACAAAGTTGCATCATCAAGATCATAATGTTTGAAATTGAGTTTCAGAAGATGCTCAGTTAGTTTTTCATACCAGGCTTGCAGTGGTTGTTTGAGGCCATATAAGGATTTCACAAGTTTGCATACTTTATGTTCATGTCCTTTCACAACAAATCCTTTAGGCTGGGACATAAAAACATTCTCTTTTAGATCTCGATTCAAGAAAGTAGTTTTTACATCCATTTCATGGACTTTCCAACCGTTCTGAGCTGCTAGGGAAAAGAGTGTATGGATGGTAGCCAATTTTGTTGTGGGGGAAAAAGTCTCCTCATAATCGATCCATTCCTTATGTCCAAAATCTTTTGCCACAAGCTTGGCTTTGTTCTTGTCAAGTGAGCCATCAGCTTTATACTTGTTCTTATAGACCCAATTGCAGCCAATTGGTTTGGTTCCTAATGGAGGATCAACCAACTTTCAAGTGCCATTCTTTATCAAGGCATCATACTCCTTTTGCATTGCTTCTTTCCATTCATCATGAGAAGCAACTTCTTTGAAGGAAGTTAGTTCAAAATCTGTAGACAAATTCAATTCAAAATCATAAGAGACATCCATATCAACAGGTGAATCAGAGTCATCTACATCACTCCATTTTATTAGTTTGAATTTCTAGTCCCTGTCTTTCCAACCTCATCAGGATGAACACTTTCAAGTGTCTTTGTTAGCCACTTTGGGGGACCTTTCTCAGATGGTCCAGGCTACTCTGTTGATTGAGTTGGGACTGAATCAAGATTGAGTCTCCCAATTCTATCAATCACATCACTTAAAGTATCATCCATTGTTGGATTTTCATGCAGGGGAGAGAGTTCTTTAGAAGAAGATTCCACAGGTTTATCTAGTATAGGAATCACCCCTTCAAGATGTGGAATCTGATTATCAAATTCTTGAAATGATTTTGCATTTGCGAATCTATCAAAGCGATCAAGTTGTCGCTCAACAACATTGTCTGTTTTGGATGATTTAGGAAAGATTACATCTCTAGATACAACAAACTTTTTATTGACTTCATCATAGAGACGGTATGATTTGGAGGTGTTTGAATACCCCAGGAAGATACACTTAGGACTTATTTCACCAAGTTTGATTCTATGTACCTTTAGTGTCAAGGCATAACATGTGGAACCAAAGACCCTGAGATGCTTTACCGAAGGAATGTGCCCATACCACATTTGATAAGGAGTCTTGTTTCTAATAGCGTTAGATGGAAATATATTATTTACATATACAACACATAGCACTGCATCAGCCCAAAACATCAATTTTACATTTTTGAAAAACATCATGGAGCATACCATATTTAAGATTGTCCTATTCATTCTTCCAGCTACTCCGCTCTGTTGGGGATTATAGGGCACAGTTGCTTGATGTTTGATCCCATGTTGGCAAAGATAGTTTTCAAATTCATTTGAAGTGTATTCTTTTCCATTATCAGTGCAAATAGAGCCAATATGAGATTGTGCATCATTTTCAATCCATGTATGAAAGTTCTTGAATGTTTGAAAAGCATCAGATTTGTTCTTCAATAAATAAACCCAACACATTCTGGTGCAGTCACCAATAAATGTCATCATATATTTATTTTCATTTGTAGAAGGAACAGGCATTGCACCACATAAATCTGAATGAATGAGTTCAATTTTTCTATGTGCTCTTGAATGTGAATCATGAAAACACTATTCGCTATGCTTTCCTAGAATGCAAGCATCACATTGCTTAAGTTTCCTAGGAATTGTAGGCAAACCAGTAGAATTATTTTTCTTAAACAAGTGGAGGTTGTCATAGTTCAAGTGTCCAAATCAAGCACGCCATAATAAACTTGATGGAAATGTACCTTCTTCATAGTGATAATTGTATGACAAATTTTGTGCACGAGCAGAGGTACCCTGCAGCTTGAGAAGCCTTTCTTCTCCTATCCCCGTCATGACAAGTGAGTGGTCTAATAATTTTCTCACCTCAAGCTTGCCATCAAACATATGAATGGGGTGTCCTTGCTGGTGGATGTGAACCAAGGACAACAAATTTCTCCTCAACTATGGGAGATATAGAACATGATGTAGAAGAAATTCTAGAAGACCAAGTAGTTTAAGCCTAATTGTGCCAAGCCCTGATGGCTTGAGTTTTGATTTGTCTATAAAGTATACTACTCCATCAACATTGTCAGTAAATTCTTCAAAAAAACCTTTTCTAAAAGTCATGTAGCAAGTTTCTCCTGAATCAAGCAGCCAATCATTTTTCCAAGAAGCAAGTGAAGCATTAAGTAAGTCTTCATCTACTGCAATATTAGAGTGTGCCATAACATATTGAGCATATTCAGGTGCTTTACCTTTCTCTCTGTCATTACTCTTACCTTTTGGTTGGTTTCTTTCCTACTCAATTCTATCCCAAAGCAGCTTGCATGTGGATGCATCATGTGATCCATCTTTCTTGTATCGTATGCAGTGCAAAGCTGACTTTTCTCCTTGAGAGTGTCTACCCCCCTGCCTCTGAAATTTCTTCTTCTTCCTCTTTGACCACCTCTTCCTCTGGAAGAATCTTGAGTGAGGTTCTTTTCTCTACGAGAAAGGCACACAACCTCTTCAAAAGACTTAGGAGTTGTTTTCTTCCCAAAAGCTTTCTCTCTTTCAGCAAATTTTTTCACAAGGGAGTCAAAGGTAATATATTTGAGATTTCCATTTGCTTGCAATGACTCAAGATAGTTTGAGTAAGTGGGATATAGTGCCTTGAGAAAATCTATCAGAGGAATATCTAGTTCAACATTAGTGACTTTGATATCATGCATTATAGATTTTATTTCTAATGCAAGAGCAAGAGGATCATTATTTTGTAATTCAAGGGTGAAGAGTTTAATCATGAGTTGAACAACTTCAAGTGCAGAGTGTGAGTCATAGAGTTCCTTCAGTTTTTGTAAGGCTTCGAAAGCATTTGAAAATGGCGAAATATGGCGACTCACCTCTTCATTTACTGATGCTGAAATCAATGCATAAGCCTTGATGTTCTTATTTTCCCAAATGGCGAACTCCTTGTCTGAGGTAGGCTATTCTGGCTCTTTGTCTTCATCTCCAACACACACTCCTTTCCACAACTCATTGAAAATGAGGGTGTGTTTTATCTTCCGAGACCACTCAGGATAGTTCTCCTTGCTAGTGAGAACTACTCCCATAGTAGATATGATTGAATGCATTGCAAAATTTGAGTGTTGTAAAAATACTTCTGCTGCTAATTAAAAAAAATATTGTACTTCTGGTGGTAAAACAATTAAAATATGATATGTATAGAGCGGAGGTATAAAAAATCGGATTTATTTATATGGAGGAGCAAATTTGTAGGAAACTACTGCAACATGGGAGAAGGGTGTGTTTAGCCACAAATCAAACTTGCAATCTCTTTTGAAATGAAGATATTGAATGCCAAGAGATCATCAAGGAATGCAGCTATAGCGATAGGATCATTCACTATGGAGGAGGGTGTGAGATATGGTATAGTCAAGGGTGTTGTAGAAGGCAGCATTCTGAATCTTTCAATAGAGAGCAGTGTTCTGATACCAATGAGGAGAGGCATTCAAGGCAGCATTGTGGTTGCTCAAGAATCTTTCAACAGAGAGCATCGTTGCGTTGTAGAAGGCAACATTTTGAGTCTTTCAACAGAGAGTAGCTCTCTGACACCATCATCTATGCGTTCAAACTGACCATGTCTGCGTTCAGGAAAAGTGAAATTTCACGGTGATGGAATGCTTTATATCTTGCAGAAACTTGTTGGTATACATATTAGGCCTTTCTTCAATATACAGGACAAAACCATTGAAGATCAATCGACAATCCTCAAGAGGTAGCACTGGATTCCACAAGGCATACATGCAGCAATGTTTAAATATATGGAGTACGCTAGTCGTGTTCGGAGCAGCACAGCATGGGAGGAGGAAGCATTAGAGCTACGAGGCTGGCCAAAATCAACAGAATAATAGTGAGAGAGATGTCTTAGGATTCATAACAAAGGTAGAATAGGCAGAATAGGAGTTAAAAATTAAAGAGGGAAGCCAAAAATGGCTTTGGCTCTGATACCATGTCACACCAAGAGGTAAATCCTCAAATCAGAACTCTATATTATTCATTCAGGTTGTTCATTATTATATACAAGAGGGAGTGACTGTTCGGTTTATCTCTCGATGACTCTCTGTCTTCTCTATTATTTATTTACATTAACTATAGTTGTTCACCCAATCCCTATGATTAGGTGTCAACATAACTCCAAGATTTCTAAAAGAAGCAAACTGAATAATAACAACCTCCAACTATTTCCCAAACTTCTTTAACTTATCATGAAATCATGATTTTGTTCTGATTCTAACCATTTCCCGAATTACGTAAAAGAAATTCATTGCTAATTATTATAATTGTTCTTTTTTTATTTATTTTCAAAATTATAAAAATAAAAGTAAACTATTAACAACAGTAGCTTCTGTTCCTACTCCCATATTCGGGGGTGTTACAGGTACAAAATGGTGTTATAAGAAATTTGCAGAATGGGTGCTGAAATTGTGGATTTTAAGACTTTAGAGGCTCGATCGAGCACTTAAAAAGTTGGATCAAGCATTTAAATTTCAAATTCAAATAGCTCGAGAAAAGCCATATATGTGTTTAAGAGGGATCGGGCCTTTATAAAAAAAATGAATAATCTAACATTTAAGTTTTTACCACATTTTAAAATTCCAAATTTTATTATAATTTTTGTTATCATGTCATGTAGAAACATTATTAAATTTAATAATAATATAAAAATAATTATATATTATTATTAAATTATGAAATCTGATATTAATATTAAAAACTAATATTAATATATTTTAATGTTAATATTGATATTATTAAATTTGGATGAATATAATATTAATAACTTTAATATAATACAAATTTTGTTATATTATAATATATCCTAGCACAATCACATTAATAAATGTGGTAAAAGAGTCATACAAGTTGACTCAATATGTTAAATTTATTTAACCTTTTTTTTATTAAGCTTGGCAGGACCATTTCATTTTCTATTAAACAAATGCAAATTTACACCATATAGATTGGATAGGTGGCCTCAAATTGCCCCGAGGGGAAATCAAGTCTGTTAGCCACCTTTCCACATTGTAAGCCATCCAAAAACAGTATAGTCTTAATCTCTCTAGCGAAGCTATATATGTCTTTGCTTCATGTCCATACACTAGATATCTATCTAAACTTATATTTTCATGACAGAAATTAAAAGCTATCCGCATAAAAAAATGTAAGCATGGGAAAGTGACTATCCCTTCTGCTCCTTTGAGGTCGATTCTACAGGTGTCGGCTCCTTGGCTGATGCACCAAGCATCTTACTCAGTCCCAGGATCCATGGGATGTGGTGATAAATTCTATCTAACCTAATGTCTTGCTTATGAAGATGGAATTGAATTTTTTGCAAGTCTTGCTTGTACCTTGACATACCTTGGAGTGTCACTGTCATTCCTACCTAAATGTGTTCCATTGCTTTGCCCAATAAACTCTTCATCAACCAATAAAGGCATAGAGTTTTTTTGAACTTCATAATTCTTCCTTTGGTATTTCCCGGGTCCGGAACTAGAGTCCTCTAGTTTTCCATGTCCTCCTCTATCTCACTGCCTTGTTTTATTTCCTCCTCCCACTCTTCTAAAAATTTCCGGATTCCTTCATCTGTCCCCTCATGGTAAGCCTTAGTCGGTTCAGTGATAAGGTGTTCTACCGACTTTCTACCCTTGCGAGGCTCTGATGTGGTTGGCTTTTTATCCTTCCTAGGGGCTTGGCCACACCTTCCTCATCCTCATCCTCTCGCCAGTCAAGCCATGCCCATGTTTCCTAAGACCTATAATGGTTTGGAGATTTCTTTGGTGTGGTTTTTGAGATTGTGGGCTCGGGCATTCCACAATATGCATTTTTATGTCTACGTTTCAAGTCTGGAACAAGACTCATCCTCGGAAGCGATTCTACAAAGAAGAAAAATCGGGTTATAAATATGATATGTTGTCAAAGTGGGGAGCCGACTATCTCAAGGTGAATAATCACATAATTTTTATTCTAATTCATTTTTTATTATTTTGACTAATAAATTATATTTTAATTTGATTATAAATCTTTTATGTTTTTCTATTTTATTTTAATTAATTGATTTTTATGAATTAATGCTTTAATTAATGGCTAATATATTATAATGTAAGTTATTTTATGTCAATGAATATGAAACATGATATTATCATTACTAAACTTATGTTTTAATAAGAATTTCCTTATAAAATTGTTGTAATAAATTTTTCTTCTTTAATAAATTTTCTTTAACTTAAAATTATAAATCCTCTTTGATTTATCATTTATTAATTGAAGAGTAGTATTAATTTTATTACTCTACTAATATTTAATTTTAAATATTTATAGATCTATGTTATTAGTTTATTGATAATATTTTTTAATATGAGTCTTCACTATACCTAATTCCTAATCATGCTATATAAGCAATAATACTTAATGTTATTCTTATTAGGGTTAAGAGAGGGGTGTAGGGATGGGTTAACAAAGATTGGGTCAAAGAAGGGGGTTTAAAAGGGAAGGAGCTAATAAAAATCACAAGGATGTAACATGAAAGGGTGTTATGGGAATTTTTAGGATAAGAGGGAATATGATATATGAGAGAATGGGAGGACCAGGGGGTGTAGGTGCGGATATGATGAAGAATGGTGAGGTAATGTGAAGGGGAGAAAATTTTATTCATTGCGGGTGAGAAGGGAGATGCTATTTCTGCTAACTTCCAAGCTTTCATCCCTATTGAGGTTGTGCGCGTGATTGATGATTTCAAGTGCCTCCCGCACTCTACGTTTAAAATGATGATTTTCATTGGCAACAAACTTTGTTTCTTCTAGGAAGATATGGTGGTTTGTCTTGCCTGCATGCTCTGCTAAAGCTAAAGAACGAGTTCTTTCATTACAAAAATAGTTTGTTAATCGAAAACAAAGCACTGCAGTTTGGTACCTTTCCTGTATTGTTTTGACAGGGCATTGAGACACACCATACTTCTCCTCACCCCTTGCTCTCTTAGCCTCAAAGCTGAGGTGGTTTGAAGACTAAACCCGCAATAGGGCTAGCTCCAGCCTCCTGCTGTCGCTCCCCTTCTCCATACCCAACAACTTCTGCTCACATTGAGGTGAACCCCCCTTGCCTAAACCAAGTGCGCAAACCCATCCTCATCCTTGTAGAATTCCAAGAAGAAATTGGTACCCCTGCCCCCTCTGCCCAGGAAATGAGAGTGTTGCCTCTCTCTTTCTCACATTTAGCTTTCCATCCACAGTCTCTGGCTTTGCCATAGTCCTTAAGGGAATTCCCATTAACCCAACACTTGCTTTGTCTGCAACTGTAAGTTATGCATCCCATGCATCTTACTGACTGCTCCCCCGTTCCCCTATCTTCCATCTCATTTCCCTCACCCATTTTCCCGTTACAGTCAGCCCCACACCAAATGCGGTTTATGGAACCTGTTTTTTCCAAGCCATACATCATAAGGTTTTCCCCACAACAGCCTTAGGAAATACCCAACTAGAACAGGATATAGACACAGAACTAGGATACATTCACAACCCCCCAAGTCATCTTCCTAATTACCCCCCTCTCGCACCAGCAAAAACCCAACCATAACATCATTGCAGTGGAGGAGCAAGGCCAAAAAACATACACAAGTTCAATTGCAGGTTGTCTCCGAGCTTGGGGTCGCAAGAGTCATTGCCTTCCCGATCTGCTGCAACACCTCCTTTCTCCATAGGAAAAAAATCTAACAATGTTCTCTTGCCTGTCGTGCCTACCTTTATCCCTTACCTCACCTCCTATCCCGCCACCTTTCCCACCACCCTTGCATGCACTCATATCAAGAGTCGTCGCACGCATTTCCCTGAGAGTGTGGGAGCCGACAATACTAATCTCGTAGGTACCTATCATTAATATGACCAGGTTGTCCCAACTGTCAGCCCGCATCCCGATTGAGGTCTTGAGTTTCTGGAGGCCTGCTATCCTGGCTTTGCCTATGATCCTATTCTAGTATTTCCCCCAGGGTCTTGAAGTTTTCATCCCAAGGTTGAATTGACCACTGTTTTTACAACGTGTCGTTTTGGTGATTGCATCCCCAATTGGTAAGAAAATTTTCCCCTTTATTCCCCTCTCTTCTAACATACCTGACCAGAATGTAGTCAAACTTGTGAATTATTTCCCTATTTCTTGGATGAGTCATGTTGTCCTCTATATTTGGCTGAGTTTGTCCCATTTGGTGTCATTGTTCAGTTTTGCTAACGTGTTTATGACCACGATTGAGTCTCATTCCACCACTAAGTTTTGATACCCCATTCTAACAATGATTAGAAGTCCCTGTCATGCTGCTACAAACTCTGCCTCATTGTTGTTGGCTATCCCGCATGAGTCAGCATAAATTAGTTGAGTGTTGGCTTGGAGGTCCCTAAAGAGGCCACCAAGTCTTTCCTCTCACAGGTTCCCTTTAGACGCTCCATCGAAATTAAGCTTTATGAATCCTTCTTCAGGAGGAGTGAAGTAGTCCATGATATTGAGCCTGCCTGGTTTTTTTCCAAGTCGAAGAGGCTATCATTTCCAATGATAGGTTAAGTTTTTGTAGGATATGGGCTTCTTGGGGGGGCACTTGCCAATCTTCTTGGTGCCATTTCTCAGCTAGAATTGTTTCCCTGATGTTCTGCACTATTCCTTCCCACACGTTCTCTTGAATTGTGGCTTTGTTCTTAAAGACTCTATGGTTTTTCTCCTTCCATGTCGCCCATAGATTGATTCCTAAGGCCAGGTCCCATGCTCGATTTAATACCAGGCTTGAGAAAATATGGCTCCTCTAGAGGAGTATTGTTTCCTTGATTTTATTTTGATCTTGGTCCATTCTTTAAAAAAATCCTTGCATTGCCTCCACTTCTACACAACAAACATGCATGTATTTAGTATGTGCTCCATGTCCTCTTTGTGTTGCTAACAGAGCCAACAAAATGAAGGACCCTGGAATCCCCTTTTCTGCAATTGATCCTAGGTCAATGTCCGCCCTTTGCAAACCATCCAAAGGAAATGGGTAACCTTGGGACACCATCCTCCCTTCCATATGTGTTTCCAAATGATGTCTTGCCCGTCTTGATCTTGTCTTACTTGGATGTCATAGGCTTCTTTTATAGTTAAGGTTCCTTTTCCAGTATGCCCCCATCTCAAAATATCTGGGTCATTTCAGATCATTAATTGTCTCAATTTCAGTTCTTTGTCTAGAGTTTTCCATTGGTCAATCTCCATGGCCTAGTCCCAGTCTTCCTTCTTCTTCCATCTCCTCGATCTTCCCATTCATTGGTCCTCTTTCTAGAATTTCTCGACCAAATGTATATTCATGTCTCTGGTGTATTGGTATATGTCCCGTAGATCTTTCTTATCTATCATTTGTTCCATTTTTTGCTAGGAGTCCATCCAAAATATTGTTGTTCTGTCGTTATGTATCTCCCAAAAGGAATGTTGGTTTATAAGATGCCTATTTTGGGCTACCAAGTTCCACATTGTCGATCATTTTGTGGGGTCTCGATATCTAAATATATCCTTTGTTCTCTCTGGCATATTGTATTTTCTTGTCCATATTTGTTTCCATAGGTCCGTTCCACCTCTAATTCATTTCCACTAGAGTTTTTCTCCCATTGTTTGATTCAAGATATAAGGATCTCTAAGACCTAACCCAATTTTTTTTCAAGACTTGCCATGATACCAGTGCCCACTTTTTGATCTGTTGAGCCCCTCCCCATAGTAATTTCTTGAATATATGCACCATGTTTGAGCATGCCCCTTTGGGGGTACGACGCCTGAAATCTGTTAAATGGGTATCGATTGCATCACATCTTTAAGAAGGACCATCCTGCCAACTAGGTTGAGTAATCTGAAGGCCCAACGGCTTAGCTTTCCTTGCAATTTTTGGAGGATGTGATGCCAACAGGATAATCTTATTGGGTTATCTAATATGGGCATACCCAGATATTTGGACGAAAGGTTTCTAGTGCTAAACACTAGGATCCTGGCAAGATGGGTCCTAACATTTCCTTGGGTATTAAAGAAGAAAATACAATATTTTTCGTTGTTTATCCTTGTCTCTGAGGCCTTTGTGAAAGTGTTGAGAATCTCCTTTATTCAGCGGGCTTCCTTTAAGGAGACTTGGAAGAAAATAATGATATTATCTACAAATTGTTGGTGGGTGTTGGCTAGGTCGTTGCCCCATATCCTTAGGCCTCAAATCCTAGACTCTCTAACTTCATTTTTTATATATCGGCCTAGTCCTTCAACCGCAATGATAAACAAGTAAGGATATATTGGGTGCCCCTACCTTAGGCCCCAGGTTGGATTAAAAGAAGAGGTAGGTGTCCCATTCAACATAATACAGATGAGAATGGAGGAGATTATGGTGAGGATCCAATTTATCAATGTTTGGGAAAATCCATATGCTTTGAGGATGCCCGACAGATAGACCCATTCAATCCTATCATATGCCTTGGATAAATCCAACTTAATCATCATACCTAGAAGTCTTTGAGCCTTGAGAGAGTGAACAACTTCCTGAGAAGTGATGAAACTATCTAGGATTTGCCTACATTCTACAAATCTTGTTTGCTCCGGAGAGATAAGGATCGACAATAGAGGTTTTATCCATTTTACAATAAGAGTAGCAATGATTTTGGAAATAACATTACATAAGGCAATAGGATGAAATCCTTGAGGATATTCAGATTTCAAAGTTTAGGAATCAAAGCTATAAAAGTAGAGTTCATATTAGGGCATACCTTTTGCTTTCGACGAGATTCCTCTACTACCTCTAAGATTTATTGTCCCATGAATTTCCAGGTGGATTGACAGAATTCCACAATGAACGCATCAAGTCCTGGGGATTTATTCTTTTGCATTCCATTGACTATCACTTCCACTTCGTCCAGGATAGTAGCACACATCAGGGGTAGTTTATGATCACTAGTTACTAGTTGGTGGATGTGTTGCATAATTCTTTGGATGGCTTCCATTCTATTTTCTGGGGGCTCCTAGAGTAGGTCTTTAAAGTGGTGTAAAAATAACTCCTCCATCTCTTCATGATGGACTCTTTGATTCCCTTTGTCATCTTTCAAGGCGTAGATTCTATTGTGCTTTCAGTGATGCACCATGGCTTTGTGAAAGAATTTTGTTTTTCATTCACCTTCCTGCAGCCAGTTAACCTGATATTTATGTTTCTAGAGGATCTCTTCATGTTTTCTTCTTTCATCCATTTGGTTTATTAGGATTCCTTCTTCTTGGACAAGCTCTTCATATCTCCATTCCTATATAATTTGTTGTTGTACTTCCGTCATGTGCTTGTTTATCTCTTTTTGGTCCTTAATAATGTGTCAAAATTCTTCTTTATTTCATTTCTTGAGTTTCTTCTTTAATTCTTTGAGGTTCAGCTAGAAGGTATGCATATTGTTACTAGGAATAGTGTCCACTCGGAGCTGCTATTCCCACTAAGACTGGTATCTATCTTAGAAACAAACAAGTAAAGTCTATTTTCACTTTCCTTTATGAAAATAGATAAGAGTGGAACAAAGGACACCAACCTTAGTCTTGCCTTGGTTTTCCTGTTTGATTCCTCTCCTTCCTGATAGATCTTTGTCGCTTCTTCTTCGTCTACCCAGGTTCAAAGAAGCAACCTGTGGGAATCAAAGCAACATACTACTATCGAAGAACAGAGATATATATTCATAAATAACACAGGACCAGATATGTGTTAACCATACAAATGCATATATAATCAAACATACAAGAATATGGAGGAAAACTTGAATAGATTTATTAAGATCAAGAATAGCAAGAGGATTACAACCATATGTTCTGACCCTGCATCATCTTCCAGTAAGAAAGCCCTTCTTCACCTCAAGTAAAGCTTAGATCACCCAACACTATGAAGTTACACCAGAAAAACCAACAACACTTCTCTACAAGATACAAGATTCCAGCCCCCGGGATCTCTGTGATGAGGGATCCATATATAGATGATTGTAGGGGGTGAGTCATCTTCTGGGGCCTTTATTAGTGTCCTCTCTTTGATAGCTCTTAATTCCACTTGGAGATTGATGATCTCTTACTCATCCCTGGTCGAAAACAGAGAGGCAAGTGTCAAAGGGGAAGCTTCTAGAAGATTCCATGATCTTCCACCTCACAAACTGTCCCTTCCATTTGTCCATTCCCGACCATCACACCCTACAGAGGGGCCATTCAGTATGCATCCCACCCTTTACACTAGGAAGGTGATATGCATTGCACCCTCTACAATGGGTATTCAGTATGGTCCAGTTTTGACCATTTCTGAGGAGTTTTTAATGGAGAACTTCTGGGAGATGATGTAATCAGCTGACCTTGTTCCTTTAGGCAGTGAAGCAACACTTTTAGGGACTTAGGATCCCTCAGTTTATGGAAATTTATGATTGGGGTTGCAGTGCCCAAAAATGTCTATAACAGTTGCCCCCTAAAGCATGAGGTCATTAATCTTTTGATGTCGGGTGAAATTCTTTACCATGAGGATCCGAAGTTTTTTCAAGCTGGGAGGCGACCTATAATAAGATACAATACAATACATTATCTTGACAACATTTTTCATGATCTAACTGAGGCGGGCATTCCCATGCTCAGCTTTATAAATTCATTTTCATGTACATAGGATAGACAATCGTCTGTGT
Source organism: Pinus taeda (assembly GCA_000404065.3). Taxonomy (NCBI): domain Eukaryota; kingdom Viridiplantae; phylum Streptophyta; class Pinopsida; order Pinales; family Pinaceae; genus Pinus; species Pinus taeda. The sequence goes on from APFE030190720.1 coordinate 44,221, forward strand.
GGCAGACTAATGATTCGAACTCATCATCCTTTGATTTGGATGATCATCTGTTCGACAATGATGTACATTTGATGTCTTTATATTCCTGAATATATCACAGCCCAGATGGATGAAACTAGATCGGGGGTCTTCAAAACTCGTTCAATCTTCACTCGGAGTACAAGTCGATCCATGTGAAAAATGTTCTGGAGTCGAACACGGAAAGACATCGCCCGATTACCAGCCAATGATGTAAGTTGTTAACAGGCGCGAGAGGAATCACCAATAATGACAATGACCTTCAAGGTACTACAATACAATTCACATGGTGTGAAAAGGGACTTGCGTCGAACACCACGTAAAATCTCTCGGTCGAAGGCCATTGATGTAAACCTGTTGCCGAAAGTGAGAAACTTGCCATTGAGGCATGCAAGCTTCAAAGTACTGAAAGGGTTGTTCCTAAGTCAACTTCTTGGATAATGAGCTGATGTCGACAAGAAGTGACCCGTTGTAGGAGGGCCTTAATGAATCCCACATCTACGACACGGAACAAAGCAAATGATTTTGGAGGTGAAAACGATCTGATGATACAGTGTTCAGGGTGGCGGTGATGAAAAGAATGGAGCGTGAATGTATTGCAGCGGGTGAGACACAGGTGAATTCTCTGAATGACTTCTCTTGAACATATCGGCGACACTCACGATGGATTGGTAGCGTTAACCCCAAGGATGGATGGTGTGACGGACCAATGGTGATATGACCAGTGAACGGAACAACCCAACCCGGCTCGGATGCGGAAGCAAAGTGTCATGTTCAAGAGCGACTTGCTACCAATAAAGTTTTTTCAAGTTTTCTTCCCAATTTTCCCCAGTCATTGCTAACCAGTTCCTCTTTATTATTTTCAAGCTTGAGGAGGATAACATATGCTTGTTCTATAATCCGCCCTTCGGGCTAACCTGTCACTATATTTTAGCGAGCCTAGCGACAGTGAAACTCGTTCTCGTCCATTTGGATGAGTTTGTCGCTATTCAGTTTTAACGAGTTTAACGATAAAGATAACTTGTTCCTTTTCAATTTTAGAGAGTCTGAAAGGGACAGAAAGGAGAATCCAAAGATTCTTTTTCGTCATATAATCCCTTAAGTCCGAAAAAGCGTAAAATAATACGAAAGGGATGAATTTTCGATAGCTTTAACAAGCCGAACAAGACAAGCGCTCGATCTTTTTGTGTACTAATCCCTCAGGTCCAAAAAGATTAAAATCTAGAGGAGGGATAACACTTCTGATGACTTTAACGAGCCGGAGAGGCCAATCACTCAGCAATCTTTTCATATTTTACGAGTTAGTTGAAGAGAGCTTAAAGGAGATTCATTTTTCGAGGAACAAGTGATGATTTCGGGTAGCAGCTGATTCCAGGTAAGGTTTGGAATTTTCCAATCACGGCAGCTCTTCGTAAATGTTCCTCGAAAGGGTAAACAATCAAATGGAGGTGAATGATCGGTTAAAAATAGAGTGGAGGTGATGATGAGAACACAACCAAGGCTCAAAAGCTGACAAGAAGGCATTCACAATGGTTATTTACCAGTTCATTTTTTCATGAGCTTAAACTCTGGGGGGAACATTTGCTCATTGCTTATGTTTATTTTTTAACGAGCTTGAATTCCGCGTTAAAATTGCTCATGGAAAGTTTATTTTTAAACGAGCTTGAACCCTGCGGTAACACTGCTTGCCAGTCGTATAATAAGGATGTCTCATTCAAGATGCCATTTTTATGGGGCTTGCACCTTTTGTAAGCTTTGCCCCCATATCCTTTCTTTATGCGAGCTAGGAAACGACCAGCCTTACGGGTTTAAAGGGTTAGAGGACCTACAAATTTAAAAATAAATGGTCGCTCTGCACTTGCATGCGGAAAGGTTTGCATGTCCCCAGGCATAGCGAAAAATTCCCAGGTTACCATGAAAACTTTCATCCTCGTAGCGGACAAAATGCTTCCTTGGCGATGTCTACTGAAATAGACAAAGGTGAGTGGCGCAGACGCCTCTACTCACATAACTTTAATGAAGGTATCTTATTCCAATCTAATCCCATTTTCCTGTAAGGACGGGTTCGTTATACTAGTCATATATCCTCCGCGGAAACCTACTCTATACCCAAGGTTTTCCTGCCGAAATAGACCAGGGTGCATGCCCCCTAGGTTTCCGTCACATCCTCCTGAATCACTCGCGCTCATCAGGTGGACGGACTGGAGATAAATGAGACATTCCTTGCGTGAAAAGACCATTTAGGGGTGGCATTTGATTATTTTCTATGTGTGAATCGGGGAATGACATTTGGTCTATGAGCTTGACCATTCTACGTTCGTGCGGAAAACACATTACTCTAAAGAGTGAGGAGATGATGGCTCCCATGCAATAAATATAGTCACGCCCAAGGAGTATATTATAATCCAGGGGTCCTTGGACTACCATCATGTTCATGTGAATGGTTTTCCTTCTCAAATTAATGGGCACATTTGGAAGGATCCCTAATGGTCGACTGGTTCCTTTGTCAAAGCCTGTCAGATTTCTCATTTCAGGCAAAAGCGATGGCGAACCAAGTGATTTCCAAGTAGTTGAGGAAAGGATACTCACAGAAGCCCCTTCATCGATGATGGTACTAGCCATGACCATTTTGTAAGCTTGTACAATGATTCAGAATGGTACACTAGCTGGTAAACGAGGTCTGCCTAGTAGATTCCAGTCGAAGGAGACGACTAGGTTGCTTGGAGGTGGGACCGAATAGACGGTCGGATATGACTCTGATGAACTTCCTTCCTGCGATAAAGGAACAGTTAGACTACCCCCAAGTTCGTCGGAGTTTGTGTTTACATCAAGAATTTGAACGATATCGTTCTCTTTCTCTTTAGTGATGGTATCATTTGAAGATGAACATTTTGAAGGCAAGACTAGGTCAACTGCCACCTTGACCTTTTGACTTTCGTCTAGTATGGATTCAGAGGGTTCATTTTCAATGATAGACGCTTCAGTCGACCACAATGGCAGGCAAGCCAGATTTTAAACCAATGGTGGACTTGGCAGGAGTTTTTTATATCCAGGAGGGAGCTGTAGCGGTGAAGCAGGACGGTCATCCAAAACTCTTTTAGCTTCGTCAAGGAAGGGACAACAGTGGACGACGTGATTGCCTTCACACAATTTACAAGGAAATCTGGGATTCCTTTTCTTTCCAGGTGCTTCACTTTCATTGGTTGATGGTGTGTATTCAACATGATCATCAGAGGTTGACAACACATGATTGTGGAAATGAGGAGACCAGCCCCTTAAGATCAGTGGGATGCAGGGACAATCTCGGTGATAGTGGTCTCCATTGCAAATGACACAAGGAGATTTAGGTTTAGATGGTGCGGTGTGAGGATTTTCGCTAGATGACGCTTGGTTTCCCCCTTTCGATTTTGGTTCCTTTTTCTTCTTTTCCTTTTTCTCTTTTTGCTTCTTCTTCTTCTCAGTTACTTGATTTTAGCTTTATTGGCTTTATCAAGCGAAGAGGAAGGAGGAGAGGGAAAATCAGACAAAGTAGAAGGTTGGGAGGCAACTCTAGTGTCATCTAGTTGCTGACTTGACTATTCAGGAATTATGGGATTCTGAACGACAGAGGTAGAGAAGAGCCAAATAGGAAAACCAATTGTCAACCCTGGAAGTGACAAAGTGGCCATATGGGGTGCAACAACATCTCCTCAAGAGGAGAAGGGACTAGGATTTCCTCCAAGAGGAAATCCTTGGTTGGTAGACTCCATTTTCTCAACCTAAAGACCAACGAGGGAATTTGTGATGTTATTCCGATTAAAATAAATTTTAGACGCTTTGACACAAATCGTTTTTTCAATTTTAAAGAGTCGAGAAAAAACAAAAGATGACTCTAGTCGCCTTCGATTTTTATTGAGCCTGAAGTGACAAGTGCTTCGAGGACCTTTTCCTTTAAGGAGTCTAAAAAGGAGCAAAATGGACTTCTTTGGAGATCTAGGCAGAGGTGATTACCAAACCAATCACAAAACTGTAGAATACTTTTTACAGTACGACAGTCAATCTTCCTGAATGCTGTGTTCAGTGCATTGCGATTGATAGGGCGGCAGACACAGCTTCCTAAGGATAAAGGATGCAGCCTATTGTGGTCTCCCAAAATATACTCGACGGTATGTGGGAGCATAAGTTCATACTGGCACTTGCCATCTCAGAGTGGAGGAATCACCCAACCAACAATGAAAACAACAGTTACCAGGTTTTACGACACCGGAATGCATCTCTAGCCTAGACCTCTAGATGTTGTGTGTTAGGTTCCAAAGCATTGTTAGATTCATTAAATTTATTTTAAGTTGATCTTGCTTAAAAATTTTCCTTTCAGGTTCACCACGTGATATGTATACAATTCCTAAAATGCAGTTTAAGATGATAAACAAGCGTTTAATCTTCTTTTGACAATGAAAATCCTAGCTACTAGGGAAAGAAAGTTAAGAATCTTTCTGCAAAGAGCACAAAGCACACGCTAAATGCACCGTCCTAAATCAAAGCAAGCAATCAAAATGCAAATGCACATGCATGTATTTGTTTTCAGCTTTCTTAATGTATGAATGATGATAAGAAAGCTATGTGAAAACCTGAATTACTTTCAAAGTGACAATATTCAACAAGTTCCTTTTCAAAATGAAGTGAATGTAGGAGAGACACTTTGCGATTTCGAAATGAAAATTGCTTTTCAACATTTTAAAAACTATTAATTCAAATGATATGCAATAGTAACTGTATAATCGACTATCAAGAACAATGGGATTGTCTTCTAAAACTGAAAACAACAGCTACGACACTTTCAGATCAAGAAACGACAGTTCGACTATGCTACTTTTTTGCAAAAGAGAACTGGAAATGGCGCACAATACATAAAAACACTTACAACTCTTTTCCCTATGGAGGCGGAATAATGTAAGAGAAGGGGGTTTTCACAGAGATACACTGACTACAGACAACAAAACTCCTAAATAGGACTGAAAACAGTGAGGAAAAACCCAAAGTCTGAAGGTAAAGTTAACCTTCCCTGACCATCGCACCTGTCACATTGTGAATTCAGTATGCAGCGCACCTACTGCACTCGAGAAGTGCGATGCATACAGACTGCCTTGAAGGCAGGGTGGGATGGTACCAGTGTGAGACTTTGAACGAGTTTTAACTCACAATTTGCAATTCAGTTCAGGGATTTAAGTTGAGTAAGTGATGTTCAGTATATGTAAAACACAGGGCTGATCTAAGGAGGTTACTAGAGCCACCACTTAGGGAAATTAGACTATTTGTAGATTGATTGTTTAGTTCATAAACAAAACCTAGAGATAGACTGAAGCAACATTGATCTACTTGGCATTTGTATGAAAAATGCAGTTCGAAGGCTAGCTGGCTTGGCTTCAGGCTCCATCTGTAAGTTTATAAAAGAAACAAATATAGGCTAATAAACAATCTAGTCGCTCCCCAGCAGAGTCGCCATTTTGTTACCAGGAATAGTGTCCACTCGGATGCTGCTATTCCCACTAAGACTGGTAGTTATCTTAGAAACAAACAAGTAAAGTCTACTTTC
>APFE030190720.1:50639-87151 GCA_000404065.3 Pinus taeda
CACTTGGAGAATGGTGATCTCTTACTCATCCCTGGTCGAAAATAGAGAGGCAAGTGTCAGAGGGGAAGCTTCTGGAAGATTCCATGATCTTCCACCTCGCATTTTGTCCCTGCCATTTGTCCATTCCCGACCATCGCACGCTACAGAGGAGCCATTTAGTATGCATCACACCTTGTACACTGGGAAGGTGATATGAATCACACCCTCTGCATTGGGTTTTCAGTATGGTCCATTTTTGACCATTTATGAGCAGTTTTCAGTGGAGAACTTCTGGGAGATGATGTAATTAGCTGACCTTGTTCCTTTAGGCAGTGAAGCAACACTTTTAGGGACTTAAGAGCCCTCATTTTATGGACATTTATGATCGGGGTTGAAGTGCCCAAAAATTAATATAACACGCACCCCTAGCATAATGAATCAATTCGAGGTACATGTCCCCCAAGCTTCATTTAATTCACCTAAGTAGATGATCAGTTACTAAAAGGTGGATGGAATGAAGGTTCATTTACAAGATCAAGTGAAAGACTTGACTAAGAATTTACGAGATTTAATCAAAGAATCAAATTGGAAGGGGATCTGTTTCATTTTTGAATGAGCTTGACACAAGAAAAGCAATTGTTCTCCAAGGAACTTGATTCAATTTTTAATGAGCTGGACACAAGAAAAGGAACCCTACTCTAACACCTTGTTTCATTTTCTAATGAGCTTGACACAAGAAAATGAACTCTTCTCCAAAGAACCTTGATCATGACTTCCAAGTGGCCATGGCTTCCAAGAGGTTCTCATAAGATGGGAGAATAAAACTCTAGAAGGGATACATATCAAGGGATCCAATGGAAATATCAGACTCCAATTCCCCTAGTAAATGATTCACCATATCACCTACTATATCTAGGTTGAAAGAAGTTGAGCAAACATTGAAGGAATAATCTTCATAAGTAGGTACATGAATGGAATAGGTTGCAGCATAATTAACCTATGGAAGGGAAGATACCACTTGCATATAAGGACCATTTAGGGAAGTTGGTTGATTGGGAGTCAAATTAGGACCAACAAATGAAAGTTGGTCAATAGTCACAATTCTTTCTTCATGCGGGAAACACATCACATGAAAGGGTGAAGAGACAAGAGATCCCATGACAAAAACATAGTCATGCCCAAGGAGTAAATTAAAATCCAAAGGGCCTTAGACTAGCATCACATCGGTATATAAAATCTTTCCTCCCAAAGTAATAGGCAACTTAGGAACGATCCCTAATAGTTGACTGGTTCCTCTGTTAACAAGCACAAGTTGTGGAGAAATGAAAGCTTAACAAGAAGTTGAGGACAAAATACTAACATATGCACCTTCTTTTATGAGTATGTTGGGTACAACCATATTATAAGCCTTTACTATGATCTGGAAGAGCATGTAAGGAGGAAAATGATATCTTTCCAGTCGAATCCAATCAAAGGAAGTGACCATAATACTTGGAGGGGGTGTCATGGGAATGGGAGAACTACCCCCTTATGTTTTGGGAATGGGAATATTACCCCCCTGTACTGTGGGAATGGGAGGTTTTCCCCCTAGTTCATTGGAATCTGAAAAAACAAGAAGAACCTAAGCGATATGAGACTCACTGGGAAAGGTACGTTCAATGAAAGGTGGAATCGAGGCAACTATTTCCTCAACCAAAGGTTGTTTAGGAACAAACTCATGGGATTCACATTCAGAGAGATTGGGATTGACTGGATTCAAATTCCGATCAATCACTTCATCAACTAGTGGAGGATTGGGAGAAATATTTTGATAACCAACCGGAAGAGGAGGCTGAGAAGCTGTAAGGTTTTCCAACAATTTTGAGGTTTCATCCATATAAGGATGAAGGTAAATAATATCATTCCCTTCACATAACTTACAAGGAAATTTAACTCTACCCTTTTTCCCATGGACCTTATTATCACTAGTGGATGGTTTATCACCAACATGATCTCCAGAGAATCATGACAAAGGCTAATGTGAGCCTGTGGACCACACTTCTAATACCTTGGGAATACTAGGACAATCTCTAAGAAGGTGGTCACCCTTATATAACTTGCAAGGGAATTTAACTTTGCGGGGCTTATTGGAATATTTTTCAAAATCAATTGCATCAGTAGTAATGGCTGCTTGGTTTCCCCCTACTTATTTTTCTTCTTCTTAATCTTCCTTTTCTTATTCTTCTTGTCCACCTGGTTACTAACATTGAGGCATTAACCAGATGAAGAGGAAGAACATTGAACATGCGAATAAGGTAAATGGGTCAATTTTAGGATCAACTTGAGTTTGATATTGTTTAGGTGGAGGAGAACCTGGTTGAGAAGATTTTTGTACATTTAGAACCATAGGGGTTGAAAACAACCAAACTGGAAAACCAATGGTAAATACAGGAAGGGACAATGTTTCCATATAAGGAGCTCCAATACTTCCAAAAGAAGGAAAAGGACTACGATTACCGTTAGAGGGGTTTCCTTGATTAGTGGACTTGGGAACTATTTCCATTAGTATAAAACTAAGATCTATTAAGCAGTTTTTTCATGAAGAGGATGTTGTTCCATGGTCAATAATTGATTTTAGAAATTAAAGAGAAAAACAAAAACAAATGGGTAAACTAGGAAAAAGGTTTAACAAGAAATCATGAACTGTAATATACACCTTGGAGAACCAAGCACTTAAGGTACATGCATGCAATCTCCCCTAATGATGTGTTCGGTGTATCATGGTATACAAGAAATTCAACTAGGTTACCTATGGCGAGGATAGCAACCTATAAGGGATTCCCAAAATATACTCGATGGTACATGGGAGTATAGTCCATAGTAGTGCTATCTAATGCATAATCATTCGATGAGAGCATTCCCATATACTTTTCATGCATGGAGCGCCATCCAATATATCTGAAGGTACGTGCAGAATGATCCTATACACTTATGTACATGGAATGGGATATCACCCCCGGATTGTAACACTGACAAAAAATGACAACTCCTACATTTAAAGACACCAGAACACGTCTTTAGCCTAGACCTCTATGTGTGTTGTTAAGTTTCAAATGCTCCTTTGGTTAATTGAAGTGAATTTTAGAGTTGATCTTGAATTAGATTTCAGTTTCAAGGCTCGAAACTTGATGTCACCTAAACACGCCTATGATGCAACTAACATGACGAAAATAACTCTTTTCATTTTTTAAGAAAGCTATCTAGTGTAGGGAAGAGGTGAAAACAATGATGTAACGGTCAAATATGCAAAAAACAAGAGCTTCCTAACTATATCTTTCAATTTCACTAGTCCAATTCAATTCAAAGCATTAAAAGATGCAAATACATGCAATGTAATCTATGCATGATTCCCTTGAAACATATGCATATGTAATCTATGCACAATTTCCTTTCTTGTTGTGACAATTAGAATTCTAACTATGCAAATGTGATCTATGCAAGAGAATTCTTCAAAACAAAAATAAGAGGATTCCAATGAAGTCAAATGTAATTTGAGATTTCATGAATAGAGGGCTCAAACTGAAATTGGGTGAAAATTTCAAAAATAAAAAGAGATGACACTCAAAGGTGATTAACACTCATACACAATTCAAATTCAAATAATTTTCTTTTCAAGTCAATTAATTTTCGAAGATGAAGAAAACTAAGATGCAAAGTCTAATCATTGATGCAAATAATCTTTTCAGAACGATGACTAGAACACCAATTCATCTAAGCACTCAAGGATAAAAAAAAATTAGTTTGCATAGAACCTAATGATAAGAAAAAATTAAAATCTTCAAATGAATATTCACCAAAGGTATATAAAAAAAATAAAAACCAAATGGAGGCTTTAGAGGGACCACAAGAGACTCATAGACTCAAGGAAAAGCAGTCGAAATTAAGGCTGGATCAGAGAGGCTATGAAAGCAAAGGCAAATTTGTGCATGAACAAGGGCCAACACATGTGCAGAGATGGCATGAGTGCTATGCAACACAAGCACAAATAAGGTTAGACCAAGGTGCAAATATCTGTAAGAGGACTAAAGGGTGCATTTGTCTAGGGATTCAAAGTTCTAGCATAAGGATTGCAATTAAGACTCCATGAAATGTATTCGTAGGTCTGTTATTGATTAGATAAGACAGTAAATATCTGGAAAAGAGGTAAGACAAACACAATGGACAAAGAAACCACCAACAGAGTACATCGCTCCCCAATATGGTTACCAATTTGTTATGAAGAATCTACGATTGTGGACAAAAGTATCTTCCCTAGGCCTGGTGGATTGACCTAGAACAAAAAAAAGACAAAGGAACTAATGTTTTACTTAAAGTAAATAGATAATGGGATGAAGCCTACCTAGAATCTATCATATGCTTCACTCCTTCCTTGGCTTAGATGCTCCAATCGTAGCTCCAAATGTTATTATTAGAACCTACACAATCAAATAACACAAACCAACGATCCACAAAATATATGTAGTATCATCTAATCACTTTATTCAATAGATCAACATGGTATTGAAATATACGAAACCATAACATCATATATAGGAAAACAAAGAACTCTTTTCATTAATAGAAATGGAGTGAGTTATAACCAAAAATAGGTGTTGATCATGTAACAGAGCTCCTCCAATTTGACTTATCCTTTCCTTGCCACAAAGTGCACCTCTAATAACCCTAATGCATGGGAATATATATCTCACATCAACAACATAAGGGTAGAATCACTCTCCAAAATCCAAACCCTTGCCTATGGATGGCAGTAAATATATATGTGAAGGAGGTAGTTACTGAATTCTTATCCTTTTACCAATTAGGGCTTGAGATCCAATCTTAATGGGAGGATGAGATCAAGGGATAAGGGATGAAAATTCCAAGGTAGGATAGGATATGATTCAAGCGTTTTATTTGAGGTAAATTGTTACAACAGATCTTGGAAGCGTCTTGAAGAAGAAGCCTCATGATTCTCTCTCTTTTTCCAGAATTTCAAGAACCAACGCAGGTGCATAGTGGAGCAACTTGTAGGTGATCAACGTAGTCCATAGAGGAGAAACCTAGTTGTTATCACTGTCCAGCAGGAGGCTAGGGAGCGTTGGTCCTTAAAATCACTGAAATAAGGTGTTTTCAGGCAAAAAATCAGGGATAAGAATGAGTCATGCATAGGGATTTGTGTTATGATTATGAGAAGGATGCCAAAGGATGTTCATTGATCTAGTTGAAGGCCCATTGACCATATGTGAACAAATGGCCTATGACACCATGAATTCTTAGGAAAACATATAAGTAGCTCATGCAACACATTAAGAAACCCGATATAAATGGAAACCCATAAAGGGATTTTGGTTGTTGTGATGTAAACACAAGCACCCACTCCCTCTTTTACACCAATTTTTTGTAGGTTTCTCTCGATAGAATATGTCTTGTTGGTAGAAACCACTCCCTCTTCTATAGGCTCCAACCTGCTCTTTTTCAGTCTACTACATAAAAGGAGTCACCAATCCCCTCACAAAATGAAATATTTACTTTGTTGATTTACATAGTCTTAATAATTTTAGTTCCTTCTTACATTTATTTCTTACGTTGTTTCTTCTCCTTTATAACTACTTATCTCATGGTCTTCCCCTTTAATTCTGGTTCAATACTTCTCTTCTTCCTCTTCTCCCTTTTCCAATCAATTCATGAACTAGATCAATCGACTAACTGTTCAGCCATCCAAAAGAAAATATTTTTATATACTTAGCTTGCTTACTATTTTTATTCCATTTCAAGGATTTTAAATTAATAGGTGGTCCACTCATTCTTTTCACATTCTTATCAGGGTTGGAATTTATATTTGTTGCACAAATGCTTAGCAAGAATATGAATAGTCATCCAAATGTTTGTTTGTATTCAAAATGGATGAGTGTGATGGATTGACATGGCCTTGGTCCTGTTGGAGCATCTAAGCAAAGGAGGAGAATGCCCAAGTTTGACTTTCTTTGACTAGGTTTTTTTTATCAACTTTTTTCTTTTGGTGCTAACTTGTTCTTGTTACTTTCAAAGGTTGAAGAGCACCCACATTCATTAGAGAGAGATACATGGAGCAAGGATTTTTTTTTCTTTTCATTTTTTCAATTTTTTCTTAGGCCTACTAGTTGCCTCAATGAGATTTTCAACTAGTAGGTCTGCCTAAGCACCTCAAAAGAGGTTTTCACCTAGGACATTTTCTTTTTTTCTCTTTTTTTTTCCAACCCATTGGATGCCTCATGGAGGTTTTCAATCAATGAGCCAACCTTAGGCACCTCAAACGAGGTTTTCAACTAAGATTTTATTTTTCTTCTTTTATCTTTTTTCCTCTTTTTCCTCTTTTCTTTTATTTCTCTATCCTACCCTACTTGAGAAAAAAGAAAATCTCTTTCAAGTATAGTAATACTTCCAATGGATCCATGTGCTTAACAAGATGACAGATAAACTCATGTGTAGCCTCAAAACATATGCTTTGACATGTATTGAATATTAGAGACCAATTACTTTGACTTTGATGATATCAAGCACTATTAAAGAAGAGCATGATGCTCCATCTTGTTGATTCCCTTGGTTCAATTGTTGATTTAGATCATCCTGTATGTCTTCTTATTCCATGAAATTAAGATCTTCTTCTTTTTATTGATTAATCTCTTGAACACATGGAGGATTTGATGGTAAACATGACAAAACTTTCTTAATCTTTGATTCTGATGTCTACTCTCCATCAAGTGTGTCCCATGCTTCTTTGGTCTCCTCATTTGAATATTCTTTTTATGAATGTTTTCCTTTAATGGAATCAAGAGAGTCTCTTTTTTTAAATACAATTCCCAATCTAAGGTGAATACCATTCAGATCAAGAAGAGTTGCTAGGAAGTATTGTACCTCATCATTGTAAGTGGGTTGAGTATGTAGATTATTTGAGTTCAAAAATGGTTGTATAGGTATTTGAGTGGGAGTGGATATTTGAGATGGATGTGGTTGAGGATGTGGTTGTGGTGGAGGTGGATGGTAGAGATAACATGGAGTTGGGTATCAAGAATATTGAGGATATTGTGGATTTCTCTCATAAGGTTCTTTCCAACCTTGTTGCCAAGATTGGTTTTGGGGTTGAGATGACCAATATTTCCAAGGAAAGGGTGTGTTCCAATTAATTTGAGATGGATGTGCATAACCTTGAAATTGTGAATTAGGTTCTTGCATCATATCAGGTTGACTAGGCCGCCATGGTCTTCTTTTAACTACATAACATAGTTGCTTTGGAGATTTAATTGCTCCATTGTCCTCTTGGTAAACTTCCTTCAACCTTGGTAATCATGGGAAATATTTAGTAGCATGTGTTTTTGCATGGATAACACAAATATCAACATCTTGTTTTTTCTCATTTTTCATTCTTAACGTCTATATTTGTTCACTTAGTTTGCCAAGAATTTGTGTTTTAAAGTTATCAAGAAAACTTCCAAGTTCATATTGACTTACTGATCTTGATGTTGATTTACTTAACCTTTCCCTTCCTCTTGAGATGCATTTGCATATTTCACAAATTTCTTCAAATAATAATTGGTATACATCACCCCTACTCATGATATCAAGGAGATCAATCCACTAATCCCTAATCATTCTAAGTAAGAGGTTTTTAGTGTGTGATATCCTAAATGATGTAATTTTTCCCTCTTAACATTATACATGAATCTCTTTATTAGATCCTTAAGGATCTCATATTCTTTTTGAGTCATCATAAAGATTTATTATTTAAGATAATGATATTTATATGTTTCTAGAAATACATTTTTCATATCATTCCATGATATTATTGAAGTAGTCCCTAAACTCATGAACCATTTAAGAGCTCTATCCTTCAATGTTGCTGGAAACAATCTCAATTTTTGAGTGTTTCATAAGTAACCATAAGATCTAAAAAGGATTTCAAATTCAAATAGAAAGCTTTTCAGATCCTCTGACCTCATACCATGGAAGTTGGGAAGGAAATATGGAGGGATATTCTTCATATGAACACCGATATCAGTATCTTGAATGGGAAATCCAAGAGGATATTATTCATTGTCATCATCTCCATCCATTTATTATGCCTTCTTTGCCACCTCTTCTTCTTATACTTGTAAAAGTGGATGGTGATGTGGTTGCTACTACACCATGTTATCAAATGGGTGGATCTGGTGTTGGAGAAGTAATTTTCTTTTATATATAAAAACTTGAATAAGAATGCTAATGCAATGCAATTTTTCTAAGTTTGAAATGAAATATGCCTAATGAAATAATTTTGTTCATGCAAAAGGTAAAAGAAATGAATAAAATATGGAAGAAAACAATGCATACTTTGACATCTCCTTGCAAATGGCGCCAAAAAGTGACGAGCCCGGGTATTGCAATAAGAATGTTGCAACTCCCAAGGCTACAAACTTAAATTATCAACTAGGGGTTCATACAAACTTAAGAGGTGTTGGAAGTATATGTGCAGCATGCAATGTGTCCTTATTTCATTGATCTGATGCAATGAAGTGAATATCATGAAATAAAACACTATCCTACAGTTTGTAGAATGTAAAAGCTGCATTGAAAAGGAAACCTAGTCTATGGAATGGAAATAATATTGCTTGAACTAGAAACCCTACCTTAAGAATAAAGAAGGTAAACTAATATAACATGCTTGAAGGAAAGATAGTGTAATCAATTATTTCATTCTAGAGAGGTTATATCCATTGGCAGAGTTCATTATATACTTCACATGGCAATCAAGGAAATCATTATTGTGTTATCCAATTCATAATTATGTCTGTTAACCCAGATTGTTGAGATGTGTTTGAAGGGGTAAAAAGGAAAATCCTAAGTGGTATTTGGTCTTCCTAAATCATGTATTTAGAGACTAAGGGTCATTATTCAATCCTAAGAGACAAAAATCAAGCTTTTGGAGTATATTTGCTCAAGTTTACACATGCTATAGGAGTGCTACTGGACTGCTACAAAATTGGTACAAGAGTGTCAGGATTGCTATAGGAGTGTGATAACTTGCCGAATTCCCATGTAAATAAAATGAAAATCAGATGGTAAAGTTTTTGTTATTAATTAGGATTTACTATGATCCCAGTCCAAATGGAATCACTCCAAGATACCCTTGACGTGCTTAAAAAAAACATAAACTTACTACTCTAAAAACTGGAAATTCAAGAACTAGTGAGCTCATTAAACTACCAAATTCCTAACCTAATCAAGTGAAAATGGTATGGCCTAATTTTTTATATTAACTTGAATATTTTTATGACCCAATACAAGTGGAATCAACTCAAATCAAGCTCATTAACATGTTCTAAAAATTTTTGTTGCAAGAGACTTCCCAAATACCACTATTTTGTTGCAAGAGACTTCCAAAAATTTTAGATTTGTGAATTAGTAAACCAATCCAAATAACTCAATGATGAAAATGAATTTTCAAAGTTTTTCTAAGGATAAATCATGATTTTGACTTTGTAAGTAACTTGTAAAACAACTCACTTAAATCATTTAACTAATGTAACCTACAACAAAAGAAGTATTAATAGCAAATGAAGAAATAAGAGATGTAATTGAAAAATACATTCAAGGGAAATAGATAAATTGTAAAAGAGGGCTCTAAGGCTCCTGGGATGGTCAAGCCCAAGGATACTTAGATTCCTATGAAGGAAACCAATCTTTAGAAGCTAAAAATGGCACCAAACTTCATTATTTGAATCCATCCAAGTACATCCCTGCTAGAAATGAAAGTGGAGTTGCTAAATAACACGTTTTATCCACAAGAAGACTAATAAATACATGCCCCTAGAGGAAAATTCGAATTGGAACTTATACAAAGTGATGAGGAAAAATTATATTTTAAAGGAGACAACTTTCCCTTTCAAAATCCCTCAAAAAGGGGATCTGGTTCCCAACACTAGGAATCTTCACTAAATGACAAGGAACACATTCCTAGATTTCCCAATCAGTGGAGCTCCATAATTTGTCAATAATTTCATGGTATTTTGTTCATTTATTATCAAATATTGGCCCATCCTATAGTAGGGAGAAATTCCTTGTATTATCTCATTCAGAATTTACTCAATATTCAAAAAAATTAAAATTAAAATTTGGGCACATAATAAGCAAAGATAAACCAAATTCCTAAGGACCCATTAATACTATGAATTAATTCTATGATGTGCAAGTAATGGGGTCAAATACATGTTTTAAGTTTCTATAAATAATCAAATGGGCCTAATGAAATAGAAAATTTTGGGGCCCATCAATCACAGAAAGAGATTCCATGCAAATATTTAAGATAAAAAGATAGAAAACTTCAAGGTAAAAACAAATAAGATTACTTCAAGCTAATAGGTCAAAGGATAGGATCCTCAAGTGTTGCATTTAGTAATACCAGGATAAGAAGATTTTTCATCAAGTAGGTTTTGAGCCCAAATCAACATATTTAGAGTACTCGGAAAGTTAAGATCTTTTTCATGACTTATTAAAATTGCAACATTCAATTCATTAGTTCTATTTTCATGCCGGGAGACATCTAAAAAATTATCCAAAGTGGCTAGTTGATTGATCTTCAAAGGCCAAAAATAAATTTACATTCCACTTCTTTTAGAAAGACATGATTTTCTTCCCCCTTTGGTGTCAATTCCTCTTGTGTAGGTTCTAGAGATTCTTCCAGCTTCCTATTGTATAAGTTCAATCAATCTCTTTTGTTGTACATGGAAATACAAATGAGGATTCACGTCTAGAATCTCTAGATTCAAATAATTGACCTTCTCAATAGCATATTATACAATGTACGTTTCCATTTTGAGGATCCCTATGTATTGATACTCATTTTGTTATTGTTCCAAGGTCCATATATAGCTCTAAGCCTAAGGTTCTTTTATTGTAGATTATTTTGTCAAATTATTGTACAAAGCTACAAGTCTCTTTACAACTATCACAATTGATTGAACTATGAAAACATGGTTAATATTTGTCAATTAAGTGATACACTTCTAATAATACAACCTTAACCTAAGAAGGTATTTGAAGCTTTGAAGCTTGCATACAAGGAAATCGCTTGTTCTGCGTCCTTAGTGTAGAAAATGCATGCTTAGTGAGAGAGAGAATGTGTGCTTAGTGAGATAGAGAATGCTTACTTAGTGAGACAAATAATGTGTGCTTAGTGAGACAAAGAATGCATCAACAAGTAATAGAGCATATTCTTTTTGCAACCAATGTCAACTCTTTGCCAACATAGATATGATAATTCTACCAAGAAGGCTATGGGTACTTAGTTATTTCGCCTTTGAAAAAAAAAAGTTTCATAGGTTGAAACTTGATATCTCTCCTCAATATTCGTGCACGTACATGTGCAAACACACACACACACACACACACACACACACACACACACACACATAGATATTAAAGGATCTAGCCAACAACACTGATATAATAATAGAAATATAAGTCAATATCTAGGGATTTGCATGGGGATTTTTGTAGGGATTAACAAGTGGGAATAAATGTCAAGATAAACATATACTAAGTTTAGGCCCAAGTTAAATCATTATTTGCAACAATCATGTCTATTTTAGTGTGCATATTATATGAGAGGAGACAAAAAGAACTTTTAATGGGCTAAACCTAGAAGCCTACATATACTTGGTGGGAGAGCCACAATGGGGCCTTTATATTGGGGGTTGGGGAAACTAGTAGCATCTAAGTGGGTGATCTAAAACGGATATGAAATATTTCTATATCTAAAGCTAGTAATAAATGATAATAATTTTGACAAAGTTTAAACCAACAATCAACTTGAAGAAAAAAGGCTAAAAGACCTCAAGAAGGAGAGGTGAATCACCTTCATGGTTGGAATTACAAAAATATATACTACAGAGAATACTTGATTGATGGAAATAAAAATCATTCCCAACAAGAGGAGAAATGAAGCTTTGGAAGAAGAAGCACAATAGCAAAAGATGAGATCTTGACGTGGCAATTTACTCATAGATTTGAGGAAAAAAAACCATTCAGTTTGTCCATGCATAAGCAAATGACTTTCCATGAGCCATGGAATCTACAAATACTTATAGCGATTAAGACTATATTAGAAACTCATGTACGAGTGAATGTTGATGTAAATTAATCCAATGGTTAGGGTTATGAACCAACAAAGCCAAGGAAGAAACATCCACTTCAATTAAAGTGAAAAGCATAAATATTTAATAATTCCTGATAAGGGTTTGATCACTTACCCTTGAAATTAAAGGTTGGAGTAGATCCACTATCCAATTATGCTTAATCCACTATCCTTCTTAATAAACTACACTAAAAAAGAAACAAGAATGAGTGGTAGAAACATGTCTTAAGAAAACCTATGTGCTCTTCATGATAGAAATAAAGAGAATAATTGATTATCATAATCTATATTAGGAAAGGCATTGAATTGGGCCATAATGAAATGATTTTCTTATGAATTGAATTAATAGAAATATAAGGCTATGATACACCTAATCCTTTCTTGTAAGCACTACTCAAAACCATCCTTTGGATCCCTCTACCCTAGGGCATTGAAGATATCCTTTTTCCTAAATAGGAAGATATCACAAAGGATATCTTCCTATTTAGGAAAAAGGAAAGTGAAAGACATTGAGTACCTTTCCAAAGTTAGAAGAATAATGGAGAGACAATAAAACTTAGGTTTAAAATCTAAAGGATTACTTTAAAACATAGGGGATTGCAAACATGGACAATAATGTAGATTGACAACATAAAGGTAATCTCTTGTCTCCTCCACCCAGGGAATCGTTAAACAATCATTGAAGGTAATTTGGGTCATTAGGGATGCAATACAAGAGGTAAAATTTCAATAAAACTTGTAAACCCCACCCAAAAATGTGTAATGATGCACACATTTAATTTTTTGTTAGTGAAAATTGAAGGTATATGCTAGTTTCATGAACAAGAATAGTGCCTATATGCACTTTTCTTGAGTAAGAGTTGCATATGTGCACATTAATTCTAGAGTTATTTAGATTGAAAGTGTTTGCAAAACAAAAGTGGACGATATATTTAGGCCAAATTGTGCAACTTATTAGGAGTGTAATAAAATATTCTACTATATTTGATGGATAAAATACATCATAAAAATTCAATAGGATGTTGAAAAGTGGGCCCAAGAAGATTTCACCAAAAAATGGCCAAAAAAACACCTTAAAAAAGAAACCAAGTCAAGATAAGTCATTTCCTAAGGTAGGCATGCCCATGCATAGATATAGAAAAGAATTGCTGCCAAATAAAGTACATTATGGATTCATGAATATATATAAAAGTAGCAAGCATGGACATAAAGAAAATACATAGTGGATTCATGTAAAATTATCATAGACATGAGCAATACACAATGGAGATATGTAGGAGGATATTTGGAGAAAATGGAATAAAAATACTGATCCTCCTTGAAATAGAAAAATCATGTGAGTCGGAGTGTTATTGGCGAAAAACTTGAGAAAAAATATGAAATATGCTAATCATATGGAAACCAACATAAAAAATCACATGTAAATAACACAATTGTTTTATGTTTCCAATCAAAGTAATATTTTGTTACGATCTCGAGGGCTTCAAACCAATTTCCAAAGGTACAAACACACAACATGTGAATATATGAGTTGGATTCAAACATGGAAGAATTTTTTTGATTACATGCTATTGTTTTATACCATTAACAAATGTAAGGAAACCCATTGTAGATGATAATGGGAATCAAGGTACCTGTTATATTCCAACATGTGCAAATGAATGAGTTGAAGTTAAGTGCTTATATAATTTATTGGTCATGGGACATTGATGTATTCTTACTATCAATAGTGAGGGATTCTACCATTGATGATTACAAACCCCAAGCTACTAAATGAGAATCTATATATTATTCCCAAAGTAAATGGTTTGATGACAATGGGAAAATAGCTTATGAAAGGAGGATATTCAGGGATCTCCCATCAACCAACACAAGTATAACCAAAATGAAGAAAATTTGGAATGACTCATACAAAGAATTGTAAGGACCACCATTGAGTACATATCTTGCATGGAATAAATGGAATACTTCATGGAGGAGACCCTCTGAGCAATGATCAATAGTTAAAATGTTGATAGAGGTGAGGAATTATATCAATTATGAAAATGGAATCGAAGGTAATGCACGAATATTAATATGTGAATAGATGTGTTGAGGTCAGACACAAGATAAAACACTTAGTTAATGATCAATGATGAATGTAACAGTTGAGCATAATTTCATTTGTCCATGATGAAAATAGGGCCCGATTGTTATTGTAGGTTTACCTCTTAGAGAAATTTGTCATAGTTTATGAGATAAAACCCATCAAGAATAATCAATGAAGGCCTGACATATTAATGCAAGTACATGGAAACCAGGAAGGGTGACATAATGAATCAGGAGGAAATTGCAGAATGGTGAACATAGAGTTAAATTCCCTTGAATATAAGCATCACATGATAGTGACATGTGCAACACAAGAATGAATAATGATATAAGCATGTGACATAGGAAACATCAACAAACTCTCCACATTATTGGGAGAGTAACCAATATGAGTAGTAAAAGGAACTTAAAAACTAAGGTTTTGCTTCTTCAAGTAATATTATAACCTAATCCAATGAGAAAAATACGCATAACTTGGTTCTTTGTTCAAGGGCCACATGACTCATGATTACTACCAACATTAATTGAAAACTTAATTCTTTCCAAACAATCCTTTTGTTACATTTTATTTTATTATTTTATAATATTATAAAATATTGAAAAAGAATAAAAGAAAGCTAATGTGCAATGGAGTAGATGAGTATCACAGAGAAAAAAAATAGTTCTGTCACTTAGAACATACTTATGCTAAATGCAAGAAACGTGTGAAGGATACAAAAACTCTTAGGAATTTTCCCTCTAGGGATAAGGATGTCAAGTTGCAATTGAAAAAGGTTCAAGGATAACAACTAAAGAGAATGCATAGGAAATAGGCCATAAGAGAAAGTTGAATCCAACATTGGTCCCAAAATAATAAGTGGTATAAATGCAATGCAATGATACAACTCAACAATGGGAACGCCCTAGAAAATAGCCAAAACAAGATTTAAGAGGAAATATATATTTTTCAATAAAAATTCATGGAGGGACTAAATAGAGCCCCAAGCATATCAATTCAAATAAGCTGAGGTGCCAAATTACAATAAGGTGTTATCTAGAGCACTCATGGAAAGGTAGAATCTATTGCAAAAATTAAAATACTTTTGAATAAGAAGAATATTTTCATGACATTATTTGGTGGGGTTGATATTAAGGCAAAAATGAAAAAGGAAACTAATAGTGGACACTACAAGGTGGTGTACCTAAACTATATGCCAGTTTAAGGATCTAATTCCTTTCAAATTAGATCAAAATATAAAATATCAAATAAAATGTCTTCAAAGTTGTATAGACATAATTAGCAACACTAAGCGAGAAGTTAATAAATCAAATATATAAACCTCCGATAAAATATCATTTTATGGAATACAAAACTTTAAAACAATGAAACTTATGTACATTATGGTGTAACAAAGACCCTTAAAACCTTGTGGCCTACAAATATAGTTATTTAGGTCAAGACCCTTGTGAGGCTTAGGCCAATGACTCCTTTGGTAACCAAACCATAAATCTTCCAATTTAGGAAGAAATTATGTTTGATGATACATATATTCCCATTGTCTATCAACCATATTCATATATTTGAGGAAGTCATCCTATGAAGGAAAGTTAACATCCAAGAAATAATGAGAATTGGAAGGGTCACTGACCCAAATGGGTGAAGTGAAATAATTATATTCCAAATGATGATAGATATTTCAATTAGGGTTGGAAGAGTCTATTAGAAAAGAGTCACAAATATGATGACTTGAGGACCTACAAATAGTGAGATCAAACTCAAGAGGAAAATCATTGTCCTTTAAGCCAATAGGGGGAAGCAAGAGCTTCCATGTCCTTATTAGATAAATCATTTGATCAACTATTGGGACCATGTCATGAGAATCAATTGAACTATAAGGTTATGATGCCACATAAATCACCTATGGAAAGGTATAATATACTCAAATTATAGGAACATGCAAAGGGTTGGCATGGACTAAAGCCAAATTAGAATGGTGATTGATAGATTAAAGATGATCAATAGTGACAATGCTTCTATTGTGATGAAATTACGTCACTCGAAAGAGTGTAGACACCACAAAATTCATATCATAGACATAATCATTCCTAAGGAGAATATTGAATTCCACTAGACCATCTGGCACTACCATATCTACCAAGATAGTCTTCGTACCTAATGTGATAGCAAATTGAGGAAGAATATACAAAGATTCACTAGATATTCTATTGGAAGCCAACATGTGACTAATAGGTATCCAAATTTTTTGAGAACTAATAGCTTTTCAATTCAAGGAGGATAAAATACTTGTAGAGGATACTTCATCCACTATACATTGGTAATTTGTTTTGGGGTAAACTCCAACCTTTATTTGGAAAGGTGTAGAAGGGAAATGCTTAACAAGATTATTCCAATCAATGAAGACACTCCTAGAACCTTGAGGAGGTACATTGGAAGTGAGAAGGACTCCCCCTTGTTTATAAGGCTCTAAAATGGAAACTAGAAGAATTGGTTAGTAGACACTTCACCCCCAAAATAGGATTTGGATTAACCAAATATTGTATTAGCTCAATGACTTTGTCAACCAATGGTTTAGTAGGTTGTTGAGAAACCATGGGTGATTCACGAGTAGAAGAGCCTTTAGACACAAACCACAATACCCGTACAATTGAAATCTCATGGAACAAATAATTAAGGCGATATCCCTTACAAATACTACAAGGGAACTCAAGATCAAATATTCTCTATATATGTATCTTAGTGAAATTAATACCCCTAACACCACTTGCATCAACTAGTTTCTTTATTCTAGCATGACTTGTAGTGGATGGTTGTGCATCTCTAATATGACTTGAAAAGACTAGACTCTTACCCCCAACATAACTAAAAAATTAACAATGGTTAGTTTCTCGTCTCTAACGTGACTTACAATGACTAGTGGTAAGTAACAAACATAACTCATAGAAGTTGGGGACTTGTTCCCAACATGACTCATAGTCGTTGGCGACTTGTCTCTAACATGTCTTGTAGTAGTTGTTAGTCTTTCTCCAATATGACTAGAATTTACTGGAATTTTCCTCCCAACATGACAAATAAATAATGATTGTTCAACTCCATCATGACTTGTAGTGGTTGGTGGAAAGTCTCCAACAAGACTCATAGTGGTTGGTGGTAAGTTTCCAATATGAATCACAATGGTTTATGACTTGTATACGACATGACACATAGTGGTTGGTGACCCTTCTTTAGTAGGACTAGCATTTATTAGACTTATGCCCCCAACCTCACTCATAGTAGCTAATTTCTTACCTAGAACATGACTTGTAGTGGTTGGTGGAACATCCCTAATGTGAGTTGCAGTGGTTCATCATTCTTTGCTACTGTGACTAGAAGTGACTTGAATTATGCCCCTTGCATTAATCATAGTGGCTAAAGACGTTTCTGTAAGACCTTGATTCTTATTCTTTCTTCCTCTTTATAGTATTTTGATACTTATGGTTACTAGTAGCTAGAATTCCATTTGATGAGGTAGAAAGAGGAGGCACTTATTTCACTAGAAAATATGGTGAAGGGTTAACATCAATGTGATATCCTTAACACAAGGTGCTTAGATGATAATAATCAAGAAAAAAATAAATATTTGAGGCAAACCACAACCAAACTAGTATCCCAACATTCAATCTAGGAATATTCAAGGAAACCATCAAGGGGGCACCAACATTTATAAAGAAAGGAAAAGCATAAGGACCCCCTTTAGAATGGGTCCCTTGGCTAGTATCCACAAGAAACTTTTCCATGAATATCTTATGCACGGGATCTTCCATTGTGTGAATATCCAATGTAGCTTGGGTCTCATTAGCTAACTTTCAAATATCAGAGCCAATATGGTCAAACATTTCCCTTGAGAAGGAAACTCCACACTTTCAAGAGGAAAACCTAGAATTTTTCTACACTTGTGGAGTAGTTGGATAGCCACATTAAACCAGGGATTCAAAAGTGACAATAAAATGACAACTAATGTCAAACTAAATACTTAGAGTAGAGCATTAAAAAAATTCTAAAGATAAACAATAAGCAAACTACTTTCCTAGAGCCTAGATTAGGTTGGCTAGGACTATTAATATATTTAGACACTTAGGAGTTAGTTAAGTTCAACTTTGTCTAATGTGTCTATTAGGTAAAAGTGTGCTTTTTAGTATTTGTCTTAAGTATGCATTAGTTTCAATGTAATTTTATGATCACAATATGTTCTAGACATGGAGTGATTCGATAACTCATTCTCCTCGATACTAAGGGTTATTGATCCCTAGTTTAACACTTGATTAGTCTTTAGTATCTATTTAAAGGGCATGGAGGGTCATGGAAAGTGATTGATTGTGAGAAATATCTTACGTAAAATACTTACCTTTTAATTAATAAAATGATCTCAAGTGGCTATGTTGGATTGGGCCATGGATTATTTCCCTCTTAAAGGGTTTTAACCACGTAAACATATTAGTGCTCTGATCTTTTATATGGTTGTGTGAATGATTATTGGAGGTGTTCGTCTTGTATGGAACATCATATTTACCCAAACATGGTATTAGACTTTGTTTGAATAATTTCTTTTGTTGGTGACCGAGATCTTAAGTCCATGTTTCCACATTTTCAAGATCTTCTATTATGTACCATTTTGGCTTCAATAGGTTACTTCATTGCATCTTGAATATTTTTTCATCCAAGAACACCTTTCATTTCATCTGAAAAGGTTTCCATTTGTTGGAGATGCAATAATTTTCATTAGATTCAAAGGTATACAGTGCAAATTGCCAATTTTTTTCTTTATACAAATTTCATACTCCAATTTTCTATTGATATTCCGAGTTTGCTACTCTTTCTAGTCTAGACATTCTCTTTTCCCTATGCTTATGCTATTTTGGAAAATAAAAGAATAGAGTGAAACATGTTTCTTGGTTTTGTATGATCTTTATTGTGTGCTTTGTGTGATATTGGAAAATCAGAAACAATGAAAAAACTTGTATTTGTCAGGTAAGCTACCTGAGATCTAACTCCATTTTTGTTGAGTTTTGGGATTTGTTTTTTGAACTATTGTTTGTTTCTGAATGAGCACATTTTTTTTGAAAGGAAACAGCTAAGGTAGAGTTACAACAACAATAACAACACCAACACCACACCCTCGCTCACACCCTCCTTCACTATTATTATTATATCTTTTGCTCTAGTTCATTTGGTTAGAAAGTACTTTATTTAGCAAGAGGTATTGAGTTCAAATCCCTTTTTAATTTACTTTCTAAAAAAATTCTTCCAAACTTAAGTCATTTCGTAATTTTATTGTAAATCATATTTCACTTGTAATATAAAAGTGAATCGCTATAAGATAACTTTAATATTTTTTAGTTATTTGTTAGGTCCCTATACTACTAGTGTAACCCCTTATTGTTATTAGCACAAACCCCTTATTATATTGTTGTACCCATGTAATCCCCATATTGTTATTATTGTGCCCTTACATTATTATTGTTATGTCGGCTCTGATTATATTATGACCCCTTAGACTCCTATATATAGAAAGGAGGTCTTGTCATTTGTATCATCCAAGAATTATTCATTTGTGTAATGTAAAGGAGTTTCCTCCTCCAAGAGGCTGATTTCTAAGGTGTTTATTTCTCTTTTCTATCTTTTTGTGAGCTGGTTTCATAACATTTGGTATCAGAGCTTTTGATTCTAGGGTTTCACTGCTCCAAACAGGTCATCGTGGAATTTTCATTGTCAATTTTTTTCTGTGACGTTTAAGAAGCTAAAAAATAAACCCATTTGAGCTGTAATTTCATTGAACCTTGGGTCTGAATTTCAGATCTTGTTACACTATATTGTCGGAGTTATGATCTGAGGAAGTTAGGGTTTCTGCAAGCTCCAAAATTCCATCTCAAATAGGTCATCGTGGAATTTGCACTATAACTTGTCTTCTATGAAGGTTTAGATTCTGAAATTAAAACCCATTTGAGCCAAAATTGTGGTGAAGCTTGGGCCATAATTTCAAATCTTGTTTCACTATATTTTCGGAGATACAGTCCAAGACATTTGTCTTTGGGGGTTTTTCAATATCCTGAATTACATCCCAAACATGCGACCTTGGGAAAATCATCATAACTTTCCTTATGAGAATCTGATTGAAGTTTCCTAAGAAGTCACAGAAAGAGGACAACATGTATATTTTGATTTATCAGTTTCAAGTCCGAAGATTGAAATGGTGACACGTGGAACTTCATGCAAGTTCGCTCTTCTGAAATGTATATAATTAGGTCACCTTGAGAGATTGTGCATAAATCTTTGTTGAAGAATCCAATTTCGATCAGACTGGTGGCCTTGGAAATAGGACGTAGAGGGCTACATTAGGTCATAATTTTATAACTAGGAGATGCGAAATTACAAAGTACAGTCGTTTCAAGATCAAGCTCCTAAAATCAAGAAAATGCGACATGAGGAAGTTTGATGGCAAGGATCCGGTAAATTGGATACTACAGATGGAGCAATATCTTGATCTACATGAGGTGCATCTGTTACAAAAGGTATGTATTGTATCTTTACATTCAGAAATAAATCAATTTTTTTGGTATGAAGGGCTTTTTTTCATAAACCACTTGTCACATGGTTAATTTTCATGGAGGAAATAATAGTACATTATGAGGATACAAAGAGAAAGACCCTCTTTAGCCAATTGATAAATATCAAACAAAAGGGCTCAATGGTAGAGCACATTGAGGACTTTCAAAAATTGAATATAAGGGTAAATGATATTCCAGAGAAGCAAATTATTGATGTCTTCGTAGGGATTTTAAAGGATAACATTCAACATGAGGTTCATCTTTGGGAACTTGATTCATTGGAGAAGGCATTCAGGTTGGCAAGAAAAATTGAAAGGGGAATTATGGAAACAAGGAATCCCAACACTCACAACTATAAATATATAAGTGTTTTTGCTCCTAGCCTTCCACAACCTACAAGGTTTACACCACAACAATTGGAAGAAAAAAGAGAAAAAGGGCGTTGTTAACATTTGTGATAGAAAATACACTAAAGGTCATAATTGTGTTGAGAATAAATTATTTTACATAGATTGTGAAGAGGAGGAAGAAAATGACCAAGAAACATCAAAAGAAGAGGATATACACCAGGAATCAACCATAGAGAAAGAAGAAATGAATCCGACCATATCTTATAAAGCATTGGCAAGAATTACCACTCCTCAAACTCTCAAGATAAAAGGACATATCAAGAAGAAAAAGGTTAAAGAAGTGAAAGATCACTTCAAGAAGGAAGAAATGAATCCAACCATATCTTGTAATGAATTGGTCGAAATTACCACTCCTCAAACTATCAAGATAGAAGGACATATCAAGAAGAAAAAGATAATAGTGTTGATTGATTTGGGTAGTACCCATAATTTTATTCAATGTAAGATAGCTAAGGAATTGAATTGCTTCCTATATCTAGCACCAAAGTGTCAAGTGATGGTTGCAAGTGGAGGAACCATATTTTTCTTTGGAAACTACCATAATATCAAGCTATCCATGGGAGAATATGTATTGAATAGCCCAATTCTTTCCATTACAATGGGTGGTGCTGATGTTGTACTAGGAGTCCAATGGCTACAATCCTTGGATAGAATAGCTTTTGATTTGCAAGAAATTTTCATGAATGTTTTTTGGAAGGAAAGGAATTTGAATTAAAGGGGTATCATAGGGAAATTAGGAAAGAAAATCAGCTCTAATGGAATGACAAAGCTTCTAAATTAATAAAAATGAGGCGTAACGCCACAATTATGTTCGCTAGAGGTTCCTACATCGAAATCATCTATTTCTCCATATCTCCAAAAAGTCTTGGATAATCATTCCAAGGTATTTGAGACTCCCAAAGGCCTCCCACCTATTCGTGATCATGATCATTCTATTCATTTGATTCCAAGAAGTGTTCCTCCAAACATCAGGCCTTACAGATATCCATATGCCCAAAAGAGAGAAATTGAACGTATGGTTGCAGAAATGCTAGAGGCTGGTATACTTCAACCTAGTCAAAGTTCTTTCTCTGCTCCAGTAGTATTGATGCACAAGAAGGATGGGTCATGGTGAATGTGTCCAGATTATAAAGAGCTCAACAAACTCACTATTAAAGATAAATTTTCCATTCCTATCATTGATGAATTCTTGGATGAATTGCATGGATTAATTTACTTCATCAAGTTGGATCTTCGTTCAGGATATTATCAAATAAGAATGAAGACTAAAGACATTCCAAAAACAACATCATTGAAGAAAGATGCATTTTCATGGACTCTAGAAGCGACGAAGGCCTTTGAACATCTTAGAGAGGAAATGTGCCAAACACCGGTCTTAGCTATGCCAAACTTCAAAAAAACCTTTATTGTGGAATATGATACATTAGGAAATGGAATTGGTGATGTTTTAACGCAAGAAGAAAGACCTATTGCTTTCGAAATTTGTCCAATCAAATGAAATTATTTACACAAAGCTATTTATGAGAAAGAAATGTTGGTAAGACTACATGCACTTAAGAAATGGTGACCTTACATAATGAGAAGATCCCAGTTCAAAAAATATTTCCAGAACTTGACGAGGAAGGAAAAATCATATTGGAACCTAGAGCAGTGACAAAAAAAAGAACTCGACAGCTACGAAATCGATCAATTTCAAAGTATCTCTTCAAGTGGAAGAACTTACCCGCTAAATATTCCACATGGGAGGACAAGAATTTTATATAGAAGCATCCAGAACTACTCAAGCATTGAGGACAATGCTTTTTGAAGGAGAGGGGCATGTTAGATCCCTATACTACTAGTGTAACCCCTTATTATATTGTTGTGCCCATGTAATCCCAATATTGTTATTATTGTGCCCCACAGAAGCCCACTATTGTTATTATTGTGCCCTTACATTATTATTGTTATGTCAGCTCTGATTATATTATGACCCTTAGACTCCTATATATAGAAAGGAGGTCTTGTCATTTGTATCATCCAAGAATTATTCATTTGTGTAATGTAAAGGAGGTTCCCCCCTAGAAGAGGTTGATTTCTAAGGCATTGATCTCTCTTTTCTGTCTTTTGTGAGCTGGTTTCATAACATTATTTTTTTGCATGAAATTCTCATTTAACTACATTATAAAACTAATTCTCACTTATTTTATGAAAGTGGTTGCTTCATAAAGTAATTTATTTGTAAAATTGAGCTTATAGGTAAAGCAAGTGATAGAAAGTGTTTTTATTTTTTCTTTAACATATATCACCATGTGGGACAAATTCTACCTACCATGTGGCTCTTTGTTACTATTAATGTTTTTTTTTAAATGGAATAACTTACACATTCGAAGTCAATTTCACACACAACATAGTACAATGAGCTAGCTACACATCATATACTGCAAATTTCAGAGTATCTATAATGTAAGATAGTATCATAATAGAAAGCATTGAACTTAAACAAACAAATTCATTGAAATATGTCTTTATACAATGTTAATAGCTACATATCAGGTAACTACAAGATGAAATTATATCTCAACCATCCAACAGACTAGAAAATATCTCTGGTAATGGTCAAACTATTCAAGTATAATGCATACAGTTGATTTAAGATTAGAATTGCAGAGGTGCAGAAGTGCGGACATCCCCCACCTCTCGTGACTAGTCAATGGTAATTCACTCTTACTAGTTACTGGTAATAAGGATATCTGCACCTTCCATACAACACTTCTTGATTTTGATAACTCGAAAGTAATACAGGTTCATGAAGTTGACCACACTATACCATCTCTAGAATATCATTAATAGATTGCTTGACAATAAAACTATAGAGAATTGTATCGTCATTATATTTCTCAACAATGAAAATAAAGAAAACCATAATTATATATATGCAAAATCATGTTTTGATTGTTAATGGTAAATGTGCCACAGATCTCAAAACTGGACAACAAATCAATAACAACTAATTTTCTTCTTAGTATTGTTGATAGGAAACTTTTCGTAGATCAGACAATATGTTTTCCAGTTCAATGCCTCTCAAAACACAATATGTTGCAGCCATGTCATTTTCATGTATCATATATTTTAACTGATGGAAGTAAACAAAGAGATGATTTTCCCTGCAAATGGTACAATAAACCATAGTTTCATCCATAGTTCTAACAGTTGTAATTGGACTACTACATTTTACACGTATAGTCTTAAATGGATTCATATATGCACTACTTGTTGTTAGTAGTCCTTGCAAGTGCTGCAAAGTTGATATATTAAAATGATAGTTAGCAACTTGAAATCAAATCTCTCTCTCTCTCTCTCTCTCTCTATCTATATCTATATATATAATTAATTTATATATATATATTATTATATATATATTATATATATATATATATATTATATATATATTATATATATATATATATTACTGTGCATACTCCACTCGCAAGAAACTGTTTTCTCAACTGTTTCTTTGTTTTTTAACATATTTTTTAGCAAGATGAGCAGAAAAAGGTTTCCTTGCAGTTATATTTGGATTGAAAATATATATTGGAAGAAATTTGTTGTGTAGTTAAACCTGTCACATATGCAGTATTTCTAAAATAATATATAAATTATATAAGAGATGGAAAATAACTTGTTATCATTGAAACATTCAAATAAATCTAAGCTTACTATTTCCAAGTCCTGATCAACATTCCCATGTTTGATTTCTAGTACATATTGCATCCCTATCTATGTTGTTGAAATTGCAATGGCACTGATTATGCCAACTGGAAACAGAGCTCAACTATGGAACACATTTGCAATCATCATATTTGGGAAAAAATAGTACTCTCTAGAAATAGAACAAATGATTTCTATAATGTTAGAGCTATTTGGTGAAGTAGTTTTTCACAATCATTACTATCATATTTGTGCTTTGGAATTATTTAAATTTTTTTAATAGAAACACCAACATTTTCCATAAGTTTCGCCTCATGATGCTCGATAAACAATGTTGGCACAAGCAATGTTATTGTCATTTTTACCTTCTTAACTATCAAATCTGCACAGAGTATTGGTCTTGTCTTATTTGCTTTGTCAAAAAGGTTCGAAATGTAATAAACAAAACACCATGGAAAATTATTTTTGTTATGTTGTTACCGATATCTTTGATTAATAATGGCACAAACTCAATATTTTTTTGCATAGTCATGAGCATCGAATTGAAATTAGTTCAAGAAAACAAAAACAAATATGATATACAATTAGCTATAATTGGACAGAACTACCTTCCTGTCTTTATTTCTTTCATGTTTTTTGCAACTCTCGTTGTGTCTTTTGTGATATCTTCTTCTATAATTTTACCCATTTCCATCTCTACTTCTTCGTCTATGTCAATCATCACATCATTGACAATATCTTTGTTAGAGACTGACTCATAATATGATATTTTTTCCTGTTCAAAAATATTGCACTGAAATAACTACCTAAAAGGACATTATAATTAATACTAAGTAAGGATTGGGTTATGAAGGCATAACTGGATATCGAAAAGTCTTTGCTAATGTATATTCTAATATCAGGTTCATAGTTACCATATAGAATTTCAATTCTATGCATATAGGTAAAATACTAAATAGATTTTAGTTTCGAAAATTCTAATTTAGAGTTCCTTGTTACATATATAAATTGAAAAATGAACCAATGTACAAATGCACAAATGTTTTATAGAAATATTCAAAGTACCTTTTTCCTTGTAGTTGGTCTACTGGTTTTGAATCTCTAAGAGTTTCTTGAAATTGGAAAAGTGTCATTTTTTAGTTAGATTATATAAAAAATATCTCAAAACAATAGAGAGTTGTATAGTGTAATAATCAAATAATGATAAATAGAATTGAAACACAATTCTTAGCAAAGTTATCACTGCCTTCAACTGTATATGTTCTGTTTATGTTCATCTTCCCTACTCTGAAGATATGAATTAGATCAAATATATATAAATAATTAAAAAAAGGTTCTAAAATTCATAGTACAAAAACAATTTAGACTTAATTGCTTCACGATAGTAACGTATATTGTATAAACTTTTTTTAGCACTTGCATATTATCCACTTTTTGAGCTGCAAACCCCATTTCTACAGGATTGTAAAGTTGTATAGATGCTCTAAGCATGCACATACATAAGGAAGGACGCACTGCTTACCTGACAAGAATGCTACACGTTTTGCACTTGTGTTCTAAATGAGCTTGTAGAGAAAATCCCTCATGTCATACAACTACCACAATGACCAATGTATAACCCGGAGAAAAAATCTTTTTGTAACCAACTCCTTTGAAAAGTAATCCAACATGATTTGGAAATGTGTATGCTAAAAATTCCATGATAAATACCTGGCCAATGCACCTACTAACATAATAATTAGAATTAGAGATTACAATTGTCACATCACCTTTTAAAATTTAAACATATGTATTAGATACTAACTAATAATGATTTGTTATTCATGATATCTTATTTTGAACACATGACCAATGCACCTTTGGATAGAATACATAAAATTAGTAGTTAGAATCATCACATTACCCTTAAAAATTTCATGATATGTTTTAGATACTAAGAAATAATGACAGTATTTTATTCATGATAAGTTATTATTCCCTGCCTCGTTATACATGATATGTAGTAGATACTAACTAATAAAAAGTTTGGTTAAAGTTAAATTGTTTCTACCAACATTGTTTATCAAACAACACAAGGAAAAACATTGTTTCGAAATAATTCCAAAGCACAAATATGATAGTGGTGATAGTGATAAAAATATTTCACTCAATAGCTCTAGCATTGTAGACAACATTTGTCCTATTTTTGGAGAGTATCGATCTTTCCTAAATATAACAATTGCAAATTTGTCTTGTAGTTGAGATCTGTTTCTAGCTAGCACAAGATGCGCCATTGCAATTTCAGCAACACTAACAAGGATGCAATATGTACTAGAAGTATGTTTACAGAATCATTTGTTGAGGTGTATAGTAGAAGTATGCAGAGGGGGTATGTAATGCTCTGAATATAATTTTAGCAGCAAATTGCTTCAAAAAATTTAGCTATCAACTCCATAGACAATTTTCATAAATCAAACCACAACTTTCATGACAAAACAATGAATGGTCTAATACCATTGTAATGTCCTAGAAATAAAATTTGCAGAAAATAGCTTGATAAATTCAAGTCACAACTCCATAAATTAATTGCAAAAATAGGAAATAAAATCTGCAATTGAAAAGTAGACAAGCTAAATCATGCAGAGAATCTCATCCTTGTTTTATTAATAAGGAAGTATGTTGGTATAAAGAGCAGAAATATGGTAGAGGTTATGCCCTCAACAGAACTTCAAAATACTAATATGAAAATCAATCAATTGCAACCTATGAACTTTGGATGAATTCACCAAGGCAAGAGATGGGTACTCACCCACTCTCGCTAAATCCCCCGAGGGTTTCTATCATGGGGTTAGTATAGTAGAGAATTGAATTCTCCAATCCACAACAAAGAAAAATACTCAATACCAAGATGTCCCAAATGATCTCCTCCTCCTCCTTTTAAAAACTCCATAGATAGATCTCCAAGTCTCTAGAAGCATCCTATTTTGATTATTTTAATATTATTCTAGAAAATCCATTTTGACTCCATCTAAATGACTTTAATTTTATTTTATATTACTAAGTCACTTTTGGAAAATTTTCCTTCAATTAATTATTTTCCCCTCTTTTAATTTAATTAAGTGACTAATTAAAGTCACTTTTAATCTGGGAAAATGGTCAATCATCCACCATACTCTCTCTAGAAATTGGAAGTCACTTCTAAGCATCCCATCCTATACATTTTCTTGTTTCAGTTCCAACAAGGTATTTTTTTCACGTGTGGTTCATGAACATCCTCAGTCACTGGGTGGCCTCTATGTCCACAAAAATATCTAAGCTTGATCAAGGGTATCAAGCCTTGCAGCCAATAGCTAGGCCTAACCCCAAGGGTTTTGGGGAGAATTGAACCTGTGACCTCTCAAACGACGAAGCACTTATTTGACTAATTGAGCTAACCGTTGGGGCTAGTTCCAACAAGCTATTACACTAAGGTATCCCATCAAATATTCCTCCCAAAATGCCACCTCAAGCGTAATTAATTAAATAAGTTCCATTAATAACTTTATTTTTTGAAAGTTGTCAGAATTCAATTGAACGAAAGACAAATTGTGTGGATGATGGTATATACCAAGTGAATGCCATTAGATCCCATAAAAATCCCTCAAAACTACTCTGAGACCCCTGATGATGTAATCCTGCTCCTGCGTCTTAACCATCACATACCCTGGAAATCCACCTTGGTTGTACTATAGAGGAAAATAAAAATGGGGACATTACAAATCCTCCCATTCCATGATTGCTTGCCCTCAAGAAATTCATATATATCCACTGCATAGACATCTATAAACTGATACCATGATCCCATATGAACCACTATGCTATATCATGCCTCCACACTAACCAGTCATGAATGGATCCCTCAATATCGGGATCCAAAACTAATCTTTGACTCATCCTTCCATAAACATATTCTATTGGATCCTAATGCCACCATGGCCAATCAGCAAAACCCCTATCCCATGGTTGTAGTTGTGCTCTCTCTTTGTCTATAACTATTGCTCTATCAATTGAATACCAACTCATCACATTTCTCTAATCCAAACCTTTTCATAAACCAAGGTCAACCCCGCTATTTTGATGGATGGGCAACCTATGTCCTACTACCAACTAGGGAATCTAGTGTCCCTTATCTCTAAAGACCCATGTTGTACCATGATCTTGACTAAGAATGAAACTCCATCAATAGGATACCAACTCACTATCTCCCTCCAATCCAATGCATGGACACCAATGTATGGAACAAGTCTACTATGCTGATATTGGTCCAATCTTAGCTCATGCTGCTCTCTCAGTCACACAACAAGATCTATCCAAGAAATATGACCTCTCTCTCTATATGGGAAAAAATGGATAACACGTGGTGCAAACCTTGTCTAGGTAATTTTGGAGAGGGCTGCTATGAAACTCCCAAGTGTACTCCTCTTGCTGCCTCACTAGGAACCTTAGTTACCCTCAACGTTAGACAACTTGTTTGTTGACTCGGTACACACCCTTATAAGCTCATAAATTTTATTGTTTTGTTGCAAGATGGTGTCTCAGACTATCTAGATCTTCTTCTTCAATGTCATAAGATCTGTCCTAAAATGCTTGATCTTCTCCTAGCGGCTACTTATTAAAATTTTTGTAATTTTGATGGTTTTCTGTGCACCCATCTGCACCTCATTAGTGGGTATTCCCAAACATGGATGAACCATATTCAAAAGATACACCGTCATCTAACTGAAAACTCCACATTCCTCCAGTCTACTAACCTCTAGCAAAACCATCCTGTCAGGCTCTAGCACCTCCTGACAACAAGTGTCTGCAAATATTACCATCTTGTTAGTTGTCTAAACATATGTATGCTCCTCATTAATGATTGGTCAAAAATATGATTGCTCATCCTCCTCCATCATGGAATCAACATGAGCCTCCAACTATATCTTTGCACTATGCATGTCGTCCTCCTCAGCTAACTCACACTCCTATATGTGCTCTCCATGTTGAATCATTAGTCACTCAGTTGGAAAGTCTTCCCCCTGAACCATTTGCTCCTCATCGTACTCCTCCATCTCATATGGATGCATATCTAGGTTGCTTCCATCAAAACCACATGATTGCTCATGCTCCTTAGGGGTATCCACATATGAACTCATGGAATCAGTCATAAAAGAAGAATCCTCATTGTAAAATCCAGAAGCAATCTCCCCCTGATCTACCCTTATCATATCTTAATTGTCACTCATGCATGAGTGGTCATATCCCCAAGGTTCCTTGCATATGAAGCAAGGAGCCTTCCTTCTCATCTCATTCTTGTTGTATGGTTGATCACCAAAAATCCATTGCAACTCCTCCTAGGTCAATCATCTTAACAACCCAATGTTATGCTCAACCAACCATTTATCTAGTTCATAAGTAGTAGGTGAAACCAACTATTCCTCCCTCCAAATGGGCAAAAATTTAGAGTACAACCTCATGAAAATTGAATTATGGCCTCCCATACATGAGGAAAAAATGGACTACATGTGTCTTATGACCGTGTCAGGATGATCTTTTCTAATGCTAAAGAAGCATTGGAACATTTGTAGGATCAAATCTTCACACTCTGGCTTAAACATGAGGTCATAAGGTCTAACCAAATTCATGACTTCTAGAATCTATAGACTCTTCCTAAAAGTACAGCCCTCACTGTTATCCAAGTCCTGAAAGGTCTCCACTATCAGCCTGAAGACTCTCCTCATTATGTCATCATTGTAAGGAGGTATATGCGTGTTCAACATCATGATACTACTAATACAAGAAGAAATTGGAAGTTTGACTCCTACACAAGGGTTCTCCAAATACTTTTGTTGTACTAAGGTAAGCACGGTTAGTTTTAGAGCCCAAATCAAGATCCTCCCATCTAACTGATCCACCTTGGAAAGGATTGAACCTAGTTCTTCCAATTTGATAAGGGATTTTACTGAAAACCCCATAAATCTCAAATTTGTCCCAAGTGAATATATTTTATATCCCAACTTATGCTCTTCCTGTGGTTGCTCTTATTATAGAAAATTAAGTATCCCCTTGGAAAACAATCTATTGATTTCTGCTGCTAGTTTATTAAGGGAATTGATGAAGGTATTATCCATGTTTTTTTTAGTTCAATCAATTTGGCATACCTTATCTACTCAAAAGAACAACAATAAAATTTTGAATACATGACCAGCTGACTCAATACATAGACCTGTCACATTAAGACATACTCATCCCTCACAAGTCACATTCAAAAATTACATAAATGTTTAAATATCATATGAAAACCTCATGTAGACTCAACATACTCTCTCATTAACCCAACAAATATTGAAAACATTCTTTGAGAAATTTTAACAAATAGTTAGCAAGCAGTACTTTTGTGAAAGACTTTGCAAATAAAGTGGAAACAATTAGAACATAAATAAGTATGAGAGGTAAATACTTGAGGGAATTATAATGCTAAAATGAATTCGATACCATACTGCATGCATGCAAAACAAAGTGAAATGAAGTAGACTAAGTGTTGGAAATGATTGAAACAGGTAGCATGCATTGCCCAAAAAATACTACAGTGGCTGCTAAATAAGAACTAGAGTTTCTACCCTAAAAACTGCTCATAAAATTCTGAAAATTTAACCTCGAGCTACTCACACCAAACCCATAAAAGCTAAAAAATGGTTTGGCTTAAATCTTGGCCAATATCAATCTCACGAAGTGGTGTGAATTACCTAGTTTACTAATTAAATGCACTGCTAAAGGAATTCTTATTTCTAGCCCGAATATTGCCCATAAGTTTTTGAAATCTTAATCGCAGACTCCTCTCACAAAACCTAGAAAAACCCAGAAAAAACTTGGGCATATTCCATCTAATCTAGAAAGCCCCAATTTAGTGTGAGTTTCGCAATCTTCCCACCTCTGCACACTGCTCAAAATAAGATAAATTCGTACCACAATGCTCCAACTCTTCAATCCTGTAGTGTGTGAAACCTTTGGTAAATAAATTGGGTTACCGTAGATAAATTGAGCCTAACAAATAAATCTAGCCCCAATAGATAAATATAGCTCTGGAAAATAAACTAGGCTTGGGAAAATAAATGGGGCTCCAACAAATAAACTCAACCCAACAAATAATTTTGTCCCATCAAGAGAAATTCCCCACAGAAGAATAATTTTGGCCTTGCAAGATAAATTTGGCCCAACAAAATAATCTTGGTCCAGAAAGATAAATATGACCCAACAAAATAATATCGGTCTAGAAAGATAAATTTGGTTGAGAAAAATAATTTTGGCCCAGCGAAATGAATTTAGCCTAGCAAAATAATTTCAACTATGTAATAAATCTAGTCCAACAAATTTTATTTTTGTTTTTTGACACACCTGCAACAATTATACTCTAGAAAAACATATTAAAAATTTTAATCCATAAACTTGGCTCTCGTATTCTTCAGGAACAATATGACAACTTTGATTTTAACCCATAACTAGCCAAAATCACACTGTGGTACCACTATAATGTTCCTAATATCATTTTAGCAGCAAATTGCTTCAAAAAAATTAGCCATCATCTACATAAACAATTTGCATAAATCGAACCACATATTTCATAGCAAAACAAGGAATGTTATGATACCACTGTAATGTCCCAAAATTAAAATTTGTAGAAAATAGTTTCATAAATTTAAGCCATCAACTCCATAAATAATTTTCACAAATTAAACCATAAATTAACGACAAAAATAGGAAATAACATCTGCAACTGAAAATTAGACAAGATAAATCATGCAGAGAGTATCAACTTTATTTTATTAATAAGGAAGTATGTTGGTACAAAGAGAAAAAATATGGCTGAGGTGATTCCCTCAAAATATCAACAATAAAACTGCAATAAGCCTCCAAAATATGGATTTGAAAATCAATAACCTGCAATTCGTGAACTTTGGATGAATTCACCAAGGGGAGAGATGGATACTCACCCACTCTCACTGAATCACATGAGGATTTCCCTCATGGGGCTACTATGGTAGAGAATCGAATTCTTCAATCCACAACAAAGACAAATACTCAATACCAAGATGCCCCAAATGATCTCCTCCTTCTCCTTTTAAAGACTCCATAGACAAATCTTTGAGTCTCTAGAAGCATCTTATTTGGTTTATTTTAATATTATTCTAGAAACTCCATTTTAAATCCATCTAAGTGACTTTAATTTTATTTTATTTTAGTAAGTCATTTTTGGCCATTTTTCCTTC
Organism: Pinus taeda; assembly: GCA_000404065.3. Lineage (NCBI taxonomy): Eukaryota > Viridiplantae > Streptophyta > Pinopsida > Pinales > Pinaceae > Pinus > Pinus taeda. The sequence continues at coordinate 83,819 of APFE030190720.1, forward strand.
AATTATTTATTTTTTCCCTCTTTTAATTTAATTAAGTGACTAATTAAAGTCACTTTCAAAATGGAAAATTAGTCAACCATCCACCATACTCTCTCCAACCACTGGAAGTCACTTCTAAGCATCCCATTCTATATATCTTCTCGTTCCAATTCCAAAAAACTATTACATTGAGGTATTCCATCAAGTATTCCTCCCGAAATTCCACCTCAAGCATCATTAATTAATTAAGGTCCATGATTATGGAACAAAAGGAAAACTATGCGGATGATGGTATATCCTAGGTGAATGTTGTCAGATCCCATAAAAATCCCTAAAAACAGCTCCGAGACCCTTGATGATGTAATCTTGCTCCTGCGGCTCGGCCATCACATGCCTTGGAAATCCACTCTGGTTGTACTATAGAGTAAAATAAAAATGGGGACATGGCAGGGAATGTATACAGAGGTACACACATTGCGGTTTAAATTTTATGTTCCTTGTTCCAGACACTTGTTCACTTGCACAACACTTCTTTTTCATATGGATTAAAAAGACACTTCATTTAATATTGGATAAAAACTATTTAATTAACAAATGTGGAATCACAAATGCACTTAGTATTCAGTAATCTCAAATAGAATTAACCCACATCGACATAGTAATGGGGACACTTAATTTCCCACCCTTATTTTCCACCCAATATACATGTAACTCAAACTTTTCATGCCTCAAATTTTAAAAAGCCAAAATCACTAATTAATTGATTAATATGTAGCATGTGGAAATGTATGCAGAGGTAAAGAATAGTGCACACATGACATAGGAAAATGAGCTAGCTACACATTTTATATTATGAATGTTAGCATATATATAATGTAAGTTATTAGCATAATACAAAACATCAAACTTAAACAAACAAATTCATTTAAATACATCTTTATAAATAGTTAATAGCTCGACATTAGGCAACTATAGGATGGAATCAAATCTCAACCATCCAATAGACCGAAAAAGCTCTCTAGCAATGGTCAAACTCTTCAAGCATAAATTATAAGGTGGAGTAAATATTGGAATTATGGAAATGCGGAGGTGTGGAAGTGCGAATGCTTCCCCACCCCTCGTAACTAGTCAATGGTAAGTCTTACAAGTTACTAGTAACAAGGATATATGCACCTTTAGTAGAACACTTTTTTATTTTGATAATTTTGTTGCTTTAGATTTCACCAGCAGCACAAGTGTTGCAGGAGAGATAGAAATCGCCCTAGAGACGACCTCTGGGTTGATTGTAAAGTAGTGCCTAGGACATCTTAAGCAAAGGAGTGCATGGAAGATTATGAGTGGGGTTTCTTGTGCACTCCAATTGTCACGTAATTAAAATAAGAGGGGCTTGGTTCAATAGGCCTTCATTAAGGTAGACTCAAGTCAATAGATGTATCCAAATGCAAGGGGTATATTGGGGAAATCTCAAAGAGAAATGGCTTCTTCTCATGGCCGACACAAAACAATGAGACAACTCAATACTGAAGAGGTAGTAATGGTGGAGAGGAAGGGAGGAAGGTCTAGGGAAATATATGCTTAGGGTCATGGCAAGCAAAATCCTCAGGAACAATGTTTTAAAAGAAATATGGAAGACGAAGGAGGTGGAGTGATAGAAACATTGGAGTACTTATTGAGGTTTCATGCCTATAACTTGGGTACCTCTATCACCAAACAATGTGAGAAATTTTTTTCTTATACAAGTACTGCAGGATAATCTAATAGCACAAGTAAATCTATATTTAATATAGGAACTGTAGGCTATTGAATAACACAAGTAAATATGAAATACACATAGGCACCGTTCTCTATTTAGTAGCTAGGGTAAATCCATGAATCAGGGAGAAACCAACAATCTCATTACATTATTTCAGAGAAGGAAAAACATCTTATGAAATGAGGTTACAAAAGGAAAACATATTGCACATTGATCATGCTTGGAATCACCAGAGAGTTTCATTCATCCAATATGAGTCCAGCATACCAGTCCATAACATCCAGCACAACATCGGTTAAGTCTCCCATGAATAAGCAAATAGAACCAAAATGGCATCTCAGAATTTAGACCGCTCGGGAGAGAAATTCTAGAACCTCTCATAAGTGTTTCTTCTCCCTATTTATAAGAAGAGGGGGAGCTTGGATTATAGTTGCAACTAAATCTCTAAGCGAGAGCTCCAACTGTTTGCTAGACTAGTTGTCTTGACCTATGTAAGGCGTTATTTCCCAAAATGATTACAATTGGGATTTGATCCCTTCTTGGAAATAAATGGAAATTGCATAACTAAAAAGAAAACTGGAGGATGATGGAGGAAGTGTCCCTTCTGCTATTCCTGTGAATGGCCTCTAGTCAAGCCACATCTCTGTAGTGTGCATCCCTTTGCTGCTCAGCTGGTTTCCTGTCACGTTCATCATAGTTGACTGGGTGGCTTGTTCTCTAAAGTAGGGAGTGGGTTGATTGTGGGTGTCTATCACAGAGTAGACATAGAGTCTTCCCCAGTAGTCCTTTTATGTGTATAGGAGTGGAGCTCCATGCCTTGCCATTAAGTCTTCCTAAGCCCCCATACTGGTTCACTGCTCCGCCATACTTCATTTAACACTTCAATTGTCGACCCATGTGACTTCAGTGCTCTGTATTGTGCTATTGGGGCCTTTCTGTAATTAGGGATTTTACCTTTGAAACATTACGAAACCGTGGGCTATGATTCCCCTCAACCCCCTTTGGTTTAGCCCCTTTCCACTTTTCTTATCATATGATCGGGGGAAGCGACTAGGGGCTTAACCTTTGGGCACTGAGACCTTTAGACCTGTGTCTAGGGGCCTATTTCCTTTGTAGTGAAAAATCCCGCATCCCAACGGTTTACAGTGCTTTCCCCTAAGACGTCCCATGGAACCATGCGATCGTCAATTTGTGGGGTCGGGCACACCGGAGATATCACAATCACACTGCGGGAGGGGAAAGGCCCATTACCTTTATTTCCATAGCGTGGGTTGACTTGTCTCGACATGAAATCCTCATGAGGTAGAACAAATAAAAAATCACATCTAGGAGGATTTCCCACCTAATGTAATTGTAGGTCGAGAGAGACTGAGGTGCAGGAGTACCTTAATCGGTGATCGTCGATCATCAATCTGTGATGGGTGATGTCATTATGGCCATGTGTCACCCTGTGAGTGGTGACACATGTCTCCCAAAAATTCCCTGATCCGGATTTAAACAGGAATGCAACAAATTACAGAGATAACCATATACACAAAGATGCAGCGGAAATAATACTTCATTTCATTAATGGAAAATACTGAAATATGCTTACAACCAGA
>APFE030190720.1:106856-144429 GCA_000404065.3 Pinus taeda
AACACAGCATTCGGGAAGATTGACTGTCGTACCGTAAAAAGTATTCTGTAGTTTTACGATTGGTTTGGTAATCCCTCTGCCTAGATTTCCAGAGAAGTCTCTTTCATTCCTTTTCAGACTCTTTAAAGGAAAAGGTCCATCTGAGCACTTGTCACTTCAGGCTCATTAAAAATCGAAGGCAACTAGAGTCATCTTTTGTTTTTTCTCGACTCTTAAAATTGAAAAAACAAGTTGTGTCAAAGCGTCTAAAATTTATTTTAATCGGAATAACATCACAAGTTCCCTCATTGGTCTTTAGGTTGAGAAAAATGGAGTCTACCAACCAAGTATTTCCCCTTGGAGGAAATATTAGTCCTTTCTCCTCTTGGGGAGATGTTGGTGCACCCCATATGGCCACATTGTCACCTCCAGGGTTGACGATTGGTTTCCCCGTATGGCTCTTCTCTACCTTTGTCGTTCAGAATACTGTAATTCCTGAACAGTCAAGTCAGCAACTAGGTGATACTAGAGTTACCCCCCAACCTTCCACTTCGTTCGTTTCTCCCTCTCCTCCTTCCTCTTCGCTTGATGAAGCTGGTAAAGCTAAAGATCAAGTAACTAAGAAGAAAAAGAAGTGGAAAGAGAAAAAGGAAAAGAAGAAGAAGGAGCCAAAAGCAAAAGGGGGCAACCATGTGTCGTCTAGCGAAAATCCTCACATTGCACCGTCTAAACCTAAATCTCCACATGTCATTTGCAAAGGAGATCACTATCATCGAGATTGTCCTTGCATCCCCCGGATCTTAAGGGACTGGTCTCCTCGTTTGCACAATCTGGTGTCGTCAACATCTGATGATCATGTTGAAAGTACACTGTCAACCAGTGAAAGCGAAGAATCTGGACAAAAAAGGAATCGCAAATTTCCTTGTAAACTGTGTGAAGGCAATCACGCCGTCCACTGTTGTCCCTTCCTAGACGAAGCCAAAAGAGTTTTGGACGACCGTCCTGCTTCACCGCTACGGCTCCCTCCTGGATATAAGAAACTCTTACCGAGTCCACCACTGGTTGAAAATCCAACCAACATGACGTCGTGGTCAATTGAAGTGTCTATAATTGAAAATGAACCCTCTAAATCCATACCTGATGAAATTCAAAAGGTCAAGGTGGCAGTTGACCCGGTCTTTCCTTCATAGGGATCATCTTCGAATGATACCGTCACTGAAGAGAAATAGAACGATACCGTTCAAATTCTTTTCGTAAACATAGACTCCAATGAACTTGGGGGAAGTCTACCCGTTCCTTTACCATAGGAAGGAAGTTCATCCAAGCAACCTAGTCGTTTCCTTCGATTGGAATCTACTAAGCAGACCCCGTTTACCAGCTAGTGTACCATTCTGAATCATTGTACAAGCTTACAGAATGGTCATGTCTGGTACCATCATAGATGAAGGGGCTTCTGTGAGTATCCTTTCCTCAACTACTTGGAAAGCGCTTGGTTCGCCATCGCTTCTGCCTGAAATGAGAAATTTGACAGGCTTTGACAAAGGAACCAGTCGACCGTTAGGGATCCTTCCCAATGTGCCCATTACTTTGAGAAGGAAAACAGTTCACATGAACATGATGGTAGTCCAAGGACCCCTAGATTATAATCTACTCCTTGGGTGTGACTATGTTTATTGCATGGGATTCGTCATCTCCTCACTCTTTAGAGTAATGTGTTTTCTGCATGAGGGCAGAGTGGTCAAGCTCGTAGACCAGCTATCATTACCCGGTTCACACATAGCAAATAGTCAAATGCCATCCCTAAATGGTCTTTTCACGCAAGGAATGTCTCATCGATCTCCAGTCCATCCACCTAATGAGCGTGAGTGATTCAGGAGGATATGCCTGAAACCCAGGGGGCATGCACCTTGGCCTGCTTCGGCAGGGAAACTCTAGGTATAAAGTAGGTTTCCGTGGAGGAAGATGACTGGTCCAACACCTGTCCTAACAGGAAAAGGGAGTTAGACTAGAATAAGATTCCCTCGTCAAGGTTAGGAGGTTGGGATTTAGAACCACCCTGGTCCAAATGGACTAAGCGAGGAAGTGTTTCTATCTGCGATGTGGATGGAAACTATCTTGTGAAAGCAGGAACTTCTATATGGTAACCTGGAAATTTTTCATTATACCTAGGGGCATGCAAACCTTTTTGCATGCAAGCAAAGAGTGACCATTTATTGGTCGTTTCCTAACTTGCATAAAGAAAGGATCCGGGGCAAAGCTTTAAAAGGTGCAAGCTCCATAAAAATGGCATCTGAGATGAGATATCGTTATTATATGACTGGCACGAGAAATTTAACGCGAAATTCAAGATCGTTAAAAAATAAACATAAGCATTGAGAAAATGTTTCCCCCAGAGTTTAAGCTCATTAAAAAATGAACCGATCCCCGATAAATAACCATTCTGAATGCATTATCATCAGCTTTTGAGCCTTGGTCGTGTTCTCATCATCACCTCCACTTTGTTTTAGCCGATCATTCGCCTCCATTTTATTGTTTACCCCTTTTGAGGAACATCTGCGAAGAGTGATTTTGTTAGCCATCCTTGTGACACTGTCGTGATTGGAAAATTCCAAACCTTACCTGGAATCAGCTGTTACCCGAAATCATCACTCGTTCCTTGGAAAACGAGTCTCCTTTAAGTTCTTTTCAACTGACTCATAAAATATGAAAAGATTTCCGAGCAATTAGCCTCTCTGGCTCGTTAAAGTCATCGGAAGTGCTATCCCTCCTCTAGATTTTAATCTTTTTGGACTTGAGGGATTATTACACAAAACGATCGAGCTCTTGTCTTGTTCGGCTCGTTAAAACTATCAAAAATTAATCCCTTTTGTATTATTTTACGCTTTTTCATACTTAAGGGATTATCTGATGAAAAAGAATCATTGGAGTTTCCTTTCCGTCCCTTTCAGACTCTCTAAAATTGAAAAGGACCGAGTTATCTTTTTCGTTAAACTTGTTAAAACCTAATAGCGACAAACTTGTCCAAATGGACGAGAACGAGTTTCACTGTCACTAGGCTCGTTAAAACATAGCGATAGGTTCACTCGAAGGGCGAATTATAGAACAAGAATATGTTATCCTCCTCAAGCTTGACAAAAATAAAGAGGTATTGGTCAGCAATGACTGGGGAAAATTGGGAAGAAAACTTGAAGAAACTTTATTGGTAGCAAGTCTCTCTTGAACATGACACTTTCTCTTCGCATCCGAGTCAGGTTGGGTTGTTCCATTCACTGGTTATATCACCATTGGTCCATCACACCATCCATCTTTGGGGTTAATGCTACCAATCCATCGTCAGCGTCGCCGATATGTTCAAGAGAATATGCTCAAATAATTCACCTATGTCTCATCCGCTGCAATACATTCACGCTCCATTCTTCCATGATCGCCACCCTGAACCCTGTATCATCAGATCGTTTTCACCTCCAAAATCATTTGCTCCATTCAGTGTCGTAGATGTGGGATTCATTAAGGCCCTCCTATGATGGGTCACTTCTTATTGACATCAGCTCATTATCCAAGAAGTTGACTTAGGAACAACCCCTTTCAGTACTTTGAAGCTTGCATGCCTCAATGGCAAGTTTCTCACTTTCGGCGACAGGTTTACATCAATGACCTTCGACTGAGAGATTTTGCATGGTGTTCGACGCCAATTCCTTTTTCACACCACGCAAATTGTACTGTAGTACCTTGAGGGTCTTTGTCATTATTGGTGACTCCTCTCGCGCCTGTTAACAGCTTACATCATTGGCTGGTAATCAGGTGATGTCTTTCCATGTTCGACTCCAGAACATTTTTTCACATGGATTGACTTGTACTCCGATTGAATATGGAATGAGTTTTGAAGACCCCGGATCTAGTTTCATCCATCCAGGCTGCCATATATTCAAGAATATAAAGACATCAAGTGTACATCATTGCTAAACAGATGATCATCCAAATCAAAGGATGATGACTCCGTCCGAACCATCAGTCTGCTACACAGACGGTTGTCTGTCCTATGTACATGAAAGTGAATTTATAAAGCTGAGCATGGGAATTCCCTCCTCAGTTAGATCATGAAAAATATTATGAAGATAATGTATTTTATTGTATCTTATTATAGGTCACCTCCCACCTCGAAAAAACTTCGGATCCTCATGGTAAAGCATTTCACCCGACATCAAAAGATTAACGACCTCATGCTTTAAGGGGCAACTGTTATAGACATTTTCTGGCACTGCACCCCAATCATAAATGTCCATAAACTAAGGGCTCCTAAGTCCCTAAAATTTTTGCTTCACTACCTAAAGAAACAAGGTCAGCTGATTACATCATCTCCTAGAAGTTCTCCACAGAAAACTGCTCGGAAATGGTCAAAACTGGACCATACTGAATGCCCAGTGCAGAGGGTGCGATGCATATCACCTTCCCAGTGTAAAGGGTACGATGCATACTGGATGGCCCCTCTGTAGGGTGCGATGGGCGAGAATGGACAAATGGCAGGGACAGTTGCAAGGTGGAAGATCATGGAATCTTCCAAAAACTTCCCCTCTGACACTTGGCTCTCTGATTTCGACCATGGATGAGTAAGAGACCATCAATCTCCAAGTGGAATCAAGAACTATCAGAGATAAGACACTAATCAAAATCCCAGAAGCTAACTCACCCCCCTACAATCATCTATATATGGATCCCTCGTCATAGAGATCCAGAGGCTGGAATTTTGTATCTTGTAGAGAAGTACTGTTGGTTTTCTGGTGTAATATATAGTGTTGGGTGTTCTAAGCTTTACTTGAGGTGAAGAAGGGCTTTCTTACTGGAGGATGATGCTGGGTCAGAACAATTGGTTGTAATCCTCTTGCTATTCTTGATATTAATAAAGCTATTCAAGTTTTCCTCCAGATTCGTGTATGTTTGATTGTATATGCATTTGTGTGGTTAATACATATCTGGTCCTGTGTTGTTTATGAATATAGATCTCTGTTATTCGATAGCATTATGCTGCTTTGATTCCACAGGTGCTCTCCGTTTCTCCCTCACCTCCTTCTTCTTCGCTTGATGAAGCTGGTAAAGCTAAAGATCAAGTAACTAAGAACAAGAAGAAGCGGAAAGAGAAAAAGGAAAAGAAGAAGAAGGATCCAAAAGCAAAAGGGGGCAACCATGTGTCGTCTAGCAAAAATCCTCACACCGCACCATCTAAACCTAAATCTCCATGTGTCATTTGCAAAGGAGATCACTATCATCGATATTGTCCTTGCATCCCTTGGATCTTAAGGGACTGGTCTCCTCATTTGCACAATCCGGTGTCGTCAACATCTGATGATCATGTTGAAAGTACACCGTCAACTAGTGAAAGCAAAGTATCTGGACAAAAAATGAATCGCAAATTTCCTTGTAAACTATGTGAAGGCAATTGTGTCATCCACCGTTGTCCCTTCTTAGATGAAGCCAAAAGAGTTTTGGATGACCGTCCTGCTTCACCATGACGGCTCCCTCCTGGATATAAGAAACTCTTGCCAAGTACACCACTGGTTGAAAATCTGACCGACACGCCATTGTGGTCGGTCAAAGCGTCTATCATTGAAAATGAACCTTCTGAATCCATACCTAAAAAAATTCAAAAGGTCGAGGCGGAAATTGACCTGATTTTTCCTTCAAAGGGATCATCTTCGAATGATACCATCACTGAAGAGAAAGAGAACGACACCGTTCAAATTCTTTTCGTAAACATAGACTCCGATGAACTTAGGGGTAGTCCACTCATTCCTTTACCGCAGGAAGGAATTTCATCAGAGTCGTATCCGGCCGTCTATTCAGTCCCACCTCCAAGCAACCTAGTCGTTTCCTTCGACTAGAATCTACTAGGCAGACCCCGTTTACGAGCTAGTGTACCATTCTGAATCAGTGTACAAACTTACAGAATGGTCATGGCTGGTACCATCATAGATGAAGGGGCTTTTGTGAGTATCCTTTCCTCAACTTCTTGGAAAGAGCTTGGTTCGCCATCGCTTTTGCCTGAAATGAGAAATCTGACAGGCTTTGACAAAGGAACTAGTCGACCATTAGGGATCCTTCCCGATGTGCCCATTACGTTGAGAAGGAAAATCATTCACATGAACGTGATGGTAGTACAAGGACCCCTGGATTATAATCTACTCCTTGGGCATGACTATATTTATTGCATGGGAGCCGTCATCTCCTCACTCTTTAGAGTAATGTGTTTTCCGCATGAAGGCAGAATGGTCAAGCTCATAGACCAACTGTCATCCCCTGATTCACACATAGCAAATAGTCAAATGCCATCCCTAAATGGTCTTTTCACGCAAGGAATATCTCATCGATCTCCAGTCCATCCGCCTAATGAGCGCGAGTGATTCGAGAGGATATTGCTGAAACCCAGGGGGAATGCACTCTGGCCTGCTTCAGTAGGGAAACTCTAGGTATAAAGTAGATTTCCGCGGAGGAAGATGACTGGTCCGACACCCATCCTTACAGGAAAAGGGAGTTAGACTAGAATAAGATTCCCTTGTCAAGGTTAGGAGGTTGGGATTTAGAACCACCCTGGTCCAGATGGACTAAGCCAGGAAGTGTTTCCATTTGCAACGTGGATGGAAACTATCTTGCAAAAGTAAGAGCTTCTATATGGTAACCTGGAAATTTTTCATTATACCTGGGGGCATGCAAACCTTTTTGCATGCAAGGGAAGTGCGATCATTTATTTTTTAAATTTGTAGGTCCTCTAACCCTTTAAACTCGTAGGATTGGTCATTTCCTAGCTTGCATAAAGAAAGGATCCAGGGCAAAGCTTTAAAAGGTGCAAGCTCCATAAAAAATGGAATCATAGATGAGATATCCTTATTATATGACTAGCATGAGCAGTTTTAATGTGGAATTCAAGCTCGTTAAAAAATAAACATAAGCAATGAGAAAATGTTTCCCCCAGAGTTTAAGCTCATTAAAAAATGAACCGATCCCCAGTAAATAACCATTGTGAATGCATTATCATCAGCTTTTGAGCCTTGGTCGTGTTCTCATCATCAACTCCACTCTGTTTTAGCCGATCATTCACCTCCATTTTATTGTTTACCCCTTTCAAGAAACATCTGCGAAGAGTGATTCTGTTAGCCATCCTTGTGACATTGCCATGATTGGAAAATTCCAAACCTTACCTGGAATCAACCGCTACCTGAAATCATCACTCGTTCCTCGGAAAACAAGTCTCCTTTAAGCTCTTTTCAACTAACTCATAAAATATGAAAATATTGTCAAGCAATTAGCCTCTCTGGCTCGTTGAAGTCATCGGAAGTGCTATCCCTCCTCTAGATTTTAATCTTTTGGACTTGAGGGATTATTACACAAAAAGATTGAGCGCTTGTCTTGTTCGGCTCGTTAAAACTATCGAAAATTCATCCCTTTCATATTATTTTATGCTTTTTTGGAGTTAAGGGATTATATGACGAAAAAGAATCATTGGAGTTTCCTTTTCGTCCCTTTCAGACTCTCTAAAATTGAAAAGGATTGAGTTATCTTTGTCATTAAACTCGTTAAAACCTAATAGCGACAAACTTGTCGAAATGGACGAGAACGAGTTTCACTGTCCCTAGGCTCGTTAAAACATAGCGACAGGTTCACCCGAAGGGAAAATTATAGAACAAGCATATGTTATCCTCCTCAAGCTTGACAAAAATAAAGAGGTACTGGTCAGCAATGACTGGGGAAAATTGGGAAGAAAACTTGAAGAAACTTTATTGGTAGCAAGTCGCTCTTGAACATGACACTTTCTATCTGCATCTGAGTCGGGTTGGGTTGTTCTGTTCACTGTTCATATCACCATTGGTCCATCACACCATCCATATTTGTGGTTAACGCTATCAATCCATCGTCAGTGTCGCCGATATGTTCAAGAGAAGTCGCTCAAAGAATTCACTTGTGTCTCACCCGTTGTAATACATTCACGCTCCATTCTTTCATGACTACCACCCTAAACCCTGTATCATCAGATCGTTTTCACCTCCAAAATCATTTGCTCTGTTCTGTGTCGTAGATGTGGGATTCATTAAGGCCCTCCTACGACAGGTCACTTCTTTTCGACGTCAGCTCATTATCCATGAAGTTGACTTAGGAACACCCCCTTTCAGTACTTTGAAGCTTGCATGCCTCAATGGCAAGTTTCTCACTTTTGGCGACAGGTTTACATCAATGGCCTTTGACCGAGAGATTTTGTGTGGTGTTCGATGCCAAGTCCTTTTTCACACCACATGAATTGTATTGTAGTACCTTGAGGGTCATTGTCATTATTGGTGACTCCTCTCGCACCTGTTAACAGCTTACATCATTGGCGGTAATCAGGCGATGTCTTTCCATGTTCGACTCCAAAACATTTTTCACATGGATCGACTTGTACTCCGAGTGAAGATAGAACGAGTTTTGAAGACCCCGGATCTAGTTTCATCCACCTGGGTTGCGATATATTCAGGAATATAAAGACATCAAATGTACATCATTGTCGAACAGATGATCATCCAAATCAAGGATGATGACTCTGTCTGAATCATCAGTCTGCTACACAAACGGTTGTCTATCCTATGTACATGAAAATGAATTTATAAAGCCGAGCATGGGAATGCCCGCCTTAGCTAGATCATGAAAAATATTATGAAGATAATGTATTGTATCGTATCTTATTACAGGTCGCCTCCCAGCTCAAAAAAATTTGGATCCTCATGGTAAAGCATTTCACCCGACATCAAAAGATTAACGACCTCATGCTTTAGGGGGCAACTGTTATAGACATTTTTTGGCACTGCACCACAATCATAAATGTCCATAAACTAAGGGCTCCTAAGTACCTAAAAGTGTTGCTTCACTACCTAAAGGAACAAGGTCAGCTGATTACATCATCTCCCAAAAGTTCTCCATAGAAAACTGCTCAGAAATGGTCAAAACTGGACCATACTGAATGCCTAGTGCAGAGGGTGCGATGCATATCACCTTCCCAGTGTAAACGTTGCGATGCATACTAGATGGCCCCTCTGTAGGGTGCGATGGGCGAGAATGGACAAATGGCAGGGACAGATTGCGAGGTGGAAGATCATGGAATCTTCCAGAAACTTCCCCTCTGACACTTGCCTCTCTGATTTTGACCAGGGATGAGTAAGAGACCATCAATCTCGAAGTGGAATCAAGAACTATCAGAGATAAGATACTAATCAAAATCCCAGAAGCTGACTCACCCCCCTACAATCATTTATATATGGATCCCTCATCATAGAGATCCAGAGGCTGGAATTTTATATCTTGTAGAGAAGTGTTGTTGGTTTTCTGGTGTAATATCATAGTGTTGGGTGATCTAAGCTTTACTTGAGGTGAAGAAGGGCTTTCTTGCTGGAGGATGATGCTGGGTCAGAACAATTGGTTGTAATCCTCTTGCTATTCTTGATATTAATAAAGCTATTTAAGTTTTCCTCCACATTTGTGTATGTTTGATTGTATATGCATTTGTGTGGTTAATACATATATGTTCTTGTGTTGTTTATGAATATAGATCTCTGTTCTTCGATAGTATTATGCTTCTTTGATTCCACAGGTGCTCTCTGAAGCTGTGTAGACAAAGAAGGAGCGGCCAGGATCTATCGAGAAGGACAGGAACCGAGCAAGGAACCAAGCGCAAGACAAAGGTTGGTGTCCTCTGTTCCCCTCTTGTCTATTTTTCATAAAGGAAAATGAAAGTAGTTTTAACTTGTTTGTTTCTAAGATCGCTACCAATCTTAGTGGGAATAGCAGCTCTAAGTGGACACTATTACCGGTAACAAGGGATTCCACGAATAATACCACCAAGGGGAATAAACGAAAATGGGATGTGCAAAAAACAATTCAAGGGGGAAAAGAGGGATTTTATGAAATTGGATAGGGATAATTTGCTTAGAAGAAAAACGAGGGTGGTTCATTATGGGATTATGAAAAGCAAAATAGTTGGAATTATGAAAAGGGAAAATAGAAGAAAGGCATAATTTTATCTTCAAGATCTACCTGCACTGGTAGTGGAAAAAGTAAATGCAACCGAAATTAGCCGTTTACTTGGATAAAAAATTCCATGCTAGTTGCCCCCAAACTTGGGTAAGGGCTTGTTTCCTTGAACCTACTTCTTCTTGGTGATAGCCATCATATATAAAAAGCAACATTCCCTTTTTATTGAAATTTTGATCTTCTTCCTAACATGTTGGTTTTCAGGTTGATCCTTCTGCAATCATGTTAGTCATATGATTTTCATAATTATAGGAAAAATAAATTTAATATATATATATATATATATATATATAATATATTATATATATATATATAATATATATATATATATATATATATATATATATATTAATATATATATATATATATATATATATATATAATTTGTTTTCTCATTTTTTCTACTCTTTATTTTTATTTTATTTTATTATATGAGGAAAAGAAAGAATGAAATCTTCAATAGGTTTGTGTTTCCACCTACCATCTCCTTTTCAGATTGTTGTTGGAATTGCTGCATAAAATCTCCTTTAGTAAGGGGCTGAAAATACACCTTCAATCTATGCCCATTTACCAGGAACATGAAATTTCGTCCATCAGGATTTTTGATTTCTACCACTCCATTCTCAAAGATTTTGACCACCTCATAAGGTCCCATCTAGCATGTATGGAATTTCCCTTTAAAATATTTCAATATACAAGTGTAAGGGAGTACCCAATCACCTGGTTGAAACTACTTCTTCCAGATAGACTTATCATGCCACTTCATGCACTGTTGTGGAACCAATATGTTCTGCTAAACAGAATCCCCTCGAAATTCATGTAACTCATTCAACTGTAGATTTCGATGTTCTTGTGCTTTAGAGTGATATAGCCCCGATTGGATTGCAGTCCTGAAGTTCTTTATCTCGAAGTCTATCGACAAGAGGACTTGTTTCCCATACACCAACTCATATGGTGTGTGTCCCATGTTGTTCCTCCAGGTGGTTCGGTATGCCCACAAGGCTTCCGGTAATTTGTTAGCCCAAACCTTTCTATGGATATTTATTGTCTTTGTAAGGATGGACTCAATCACCTTGTTTGTGGACTCCGCCTGACCATTTTGTTGCATGTGATATGGTGTAGATTTTATATGTTGGATTTTTACTGCTCCATCACGCCCTGTACCAGATTAGAAATAAACTGCGGACCATTGTCAGAAACAATTTCTCTGGGAACACAAAATCTAGTAAAGATTTCAGTAAAGACAAAATCAACAAGAATTTTTTCGGTAGCAAAAGAAACAACTTTAGCTTCTACCCGTTTTGTAAGAAATCTATACAAACTAAAATATCCCTTTTATTTGATGATGTTGGATTTATGGGTCCTACAAAATCAGTGGTCTATTTTCCAAAAGGCTCAATCATAACCTGAGGACATAAAGGCATTTCATTGGTTTGATTAGGTTGGCCAATTTGTTGACAGCTATCAAATCGCTTGACATATTGTTTGGCATCCTTAAACAAGGATGGTCAAAAATAGCCAGCTCGTAATACTTTGTATGTAGTCCTCTTATCAGCGAAGTGACCTCTGCAAGGTTCATCATGGGCAGATTTTAAGATATCAAACACTTCTTCCTCTCTTACACATCTATGGATAATAAGATCTGGTCCAGTGTAAAAGAGGTCTCCTTGAATCCAAGAATATGCAACACTTTTCTATATAATACTCCCCTTTTCATGAGCGGATAAGTGAGGTGGTTTTTTTCCAATGACTAAATAGTTAGCTATGTCGAAGAACCATGGGGATTTTGTCCACACAAGAAAAATGTGTTCCTCAAGAAAATCATCATCAACAGGAATTGCTTCACCAAGATTATTTAATCTTGAAAGATAATCTTCTACTACATTAGATTTTCCTGGTCTATCAACAATAGTAATGTTAAATTCCTGCAATACTAATAACCACCTAGTCACTCTACCACTATTTAATTTTTTGTTCATCAAATTTTATTGTGGAATGGTCAGTATGCACAAAGACTTCATATCATGTCATTTAATATCTGAATTTATTAATGGAAAAAATTACAGCTAAAAACTCTTTCTCAGTAACCGTATAATTTAGTTCAACGGGAGACAAGATTTTACTAATGAAGTAAATAACATAGAGTTGTTTGTCTTCTTCTTGTCCTAAAGTTGCGCCAATAGTAATATCGGAGGCATCATAGGAAATATGAAATGGCAAGGACCAGTTTGGTCCTCTCAAAACAAGTGCCTAACCTAGGTTTTCCGTCAATGTCTCAAAGGATTGTTGGCAAGCTTTGGACCAAGAAAACTCACTATCCTTAGCCAAAAGTCACAAAATGGGGGTAGTTATCCTTGAGAAATTCTCAATGAATCTCTTATAGTAGTCCACATGTCCTACAAAACCTCTCACTTCCCTTTGAGTTTTGGGTACAGGAAGATTGAAAATAATTTCTATTTTTGCAGGGTCAACCTCGATACCTTTGTTAGAAATAAGATGGCCAAGAAACACTCCCGCATTGAACATTAATCTGCATTTTTTTTCACTCAAGGAAAGATGAGCTTCTTGGTAACGAAGAAGCACTTTTTCTATATTTTTTAGGGCTTCCTTAACTGATCACCAAACACAGAAAAGTCATCCATATAGATTTCCACACACTCAAGGTCAGCAAAAAAGGCCAAGGCTACCCTTTGAAAAGTAGCAAGGCATTACATAGTCCAAAGGGAAGCACTTGTTAAGAAAATGTACCCCATGGAATCTAAAAGTGGTTTTGTCTTGATCATCGGGTGCAATTTTGTATCTAGTTATAACCCCTAAATCCATCTAGAAAATAAAAATACTTCTTACCAGCAAGGGTATCGAGAACCTGGTCAATGAAAGGAAGGGGGTAGTAATCCTTAAGAGTGGCTTTGTTCAATTCTTTGTAGTCAATGAAAATTCACCATCTCCCATCTTTTTTTGGGACTAATACCAATGGAGAGACCCACTGGCTGTCACAAATAGGATAGATAAAATCAACATCTAAGAGTTTTTTCAATTCATCCTTTACAACATATCTTAGAGTTGGGTTCATATTCCTTTGGGGTTGTCGTACAGGTCAGGCTCCATCTTGAATATAGATATGGTGGGTACAATTTTCAGGAGGGATGCCTTTCATATCTTCATAGCCCCATGCAAAGGCATCAACATGGTTTCGCAACAAATTCACAAGCTCTCTTGCTTGGATGAATCCAAGTCTGAACTGATATGCAAGGATTTCCCTGGACTAATATCAACAAGAATGGTATGAAGCTCAAGAGTACACAGAGGTGTTGCTAGAGATGGTGGTGAGGGAGGTAGAGAGTCATGACTTTCCTAAAATCTAGACTAAAAATCTGACTCAATGAATCAAAATTGAGCATGGTTTCTAGATTGTTCAAGAAGTATTGAATATCACCATCCTGCGAGGACTCAACACACCGATGTATCATGGAAACAGACCGAGTCTCCTCATCACTATTGTACTCTAACCACAAAGTGTATCAGAGCTCTTGAATGGATCAAGCGGGTGGATACAAGGTGACCTTCTTCCTAGAATCTCCATGGGAAATATACATGTCAATGGAATGACATCCGATGTAAGCATCGGCCGTAGGAAGCCATGGTAATCCCAAGATCAAGGGATGTCCTCCCACAAGATTCTTTGGCTGAAGCACAATGAAGTCTATGGGGTATTCCTAAGAGTCTAATGGAACAACCACATCATCCAACACCCCATATGGCTTGATTTTAGATATGTCTGCCAATTCAAGCACACTGGGAGTAGGACGAATATGGACCAATCCAAGTTGATCCATGGCTTTCCTAGTCATAACATTAATGGTTTCCGCCCGGTCTATAAGTACATTAGAGACATGGACATCACCTATATGAACAGAGACAACAGGGTTTTTGGCGTCAGTATATTTATCCATGTGCATACACCCCGTCATTAACTTCGCTGCTCTACCAACAAATTAAATAGTTTGAGGTTCCAATCTTCTCCTTCCTGGCTTCTTGAGATAGAGTTCCCTAATGATTTTTGGGCAAATGGGTATCTATTTGATAGCTTGGAGCAAATGTACCTTTATGAAAAGGTTCCTAAGCTCAGGGGTCAGGCTAGACTCAGGAATGGGGTCATTCTTCTCTACAACTAACCTCTCCAGGTAGGGAGGCCGGTTGGAAGAAGATGGCAAAGGCTTTGAGGGTATGAGGATGGGTTGGATGGTGACATATTTTTGAGAATGGTCGGGAGTTTCCTCCTCACCTTTCTCATTGATAATCACCATAGGATACTTTTGTTTTTTTGAGGTTGTTGTCTTCCCCGATCTCAATTTGAGATCATTGGCTCCAACTGGCATGGACTAATATTTGGATGAATAAAGTGAGTTCATAGAGTGCATCATTTGTACCGCTTTTTTATTAGGGTTGGGTAAGGGTTTGCCAGGCAGCTGAGGAGTTTGAAATGGAGGTAAAGGAAATTATTGCATTGGCTAACTCAGCTGAGGTAATGATGGTTGTGGCATTGGGTAAGGTGCATATGTAGGTGGGTATGACTTCATAGGTGCATGATAGGAATGGTGTGAATGGTTTGTCCATCACCATCCTCATTTCGAAGATTGGGAGGGTTGTCCATAATGATATTGGTTCCAATGCTACCAATGTTGAGAGTGACTATTGTTAGTATAGGAATATGGATATGCATTATAACCAAAAAAATGTGGTGGAAGTTAGGATCCATACCTAGACTTACCTAAGGCTAGTTTCTTTGTGCTCCCATAGCATGCAATGATTCGGCTTCAGGTTTCCCTCCTTCAAATACAGATTTCAGCCCAGGTATGGAGGGAAATTTTTCCATGGCATGGTTCTCTGTACCAATTGAAAATTTATTAGTTCCTCTAATATCAAGAGGACATTCTCTTAAAAGATGTTTTTTCCTACAATTTGGACAAAAGATAGACAATGACTCTGTTCCTCTACAAGTTTTTACTGAAATTTCAAAGAGTCTATTTGTTTTCTAACAATATTCATTATTTCAATTTTAATATTATCCATTTTTTCTTCAATACAATAATCATAGCATCATTAGATTCAGTTTTCCTATTTCTATTCTGGATTCCTTTACCGGATCTATATTGGTTCCTCAAGAATTTCCTTCACAGGTCACAGATTTGGTCAAAAGATTTCTAAGCAATATTCCCTTGTCCTAACAGATTTAGATTATTCATAGCATCATCAATAAGCCCACATATGAACAAGGTTCTAATGGTACTTAGATCAAATTTGTGCTTTGACCTCTGGAGGATGTACATGAATCTCTCTAAGTAGTCCTCTAGAGTCTCATCATCATTTTGCACAATAGTAAAGATTTCATCTTGAATATCTCTAGCTTTACAATATTCCTTATATTTTAACAATAACACTCT
Source organism: Pinus taeda (assembly GCA_000404065.3). NCBI lineage: Eukaryota > Viridiplantae > Streptophyta > Pinopsida > Pinales > Pinaceae > Pinus > Pinus taeda. The sequence goes on from APFE030190720.1 coordinate 122,327, forward strand.
CTTCATAGGTTTCCAAGAAGCTATAGTGTTTCCTCCTAATCCCATGAACCAGCAGAGTGTTGCATCCTTGCGAGTTGTAGGAAACAACTTTAACTTTTGAGCATCAGATGAATAATCATAACTTCTACATAAAATATCAAACTCCAATAAGAAAGAGTCTGGGTCTTCGTGTACCTTACCATAGAAATGAGGAAGAGCAGATGGTGGAATATTTTTCATTTCTACTTGTATATTAGGATCCACAATTGGGAATCCAAAAGTGGATTGTTCCTCATTTACCTGATTTTCACTAGTTCCCTCTGCATGATCTTCATGATCTACCATTGTTGCTCCTCCAAGCAAATCACTCTCAACAAGATGAGAAGGCTGACTATGGGTTATGATAGTCTCGTTCTTCCCCTTTGTGGGTTGTGTCACAGCTAGACCGCTTCTTTCGAAGCCCTAGTAGATTGTTCCTACGTGATGAGCCTGGGTCCGTTTGGACTTTCTTCCTAGAAAAGAAAGCCCAATATGAGATTTGATTTCAGATTTATCAATATTTCATCGGCCCATAGTGGGCTTTGGAACCCTACCTCTCTTAGGCATTCATTTCAAAAGATGATAAAACAAAACTCCAATAAAATGTTGCAACTCAAAAATAACTCAACATCTATAAATTCCTTCAAACAATAGAAGCACACTATAGAAAAAATAATAGCAAACTTACCATTTCAAATCACCAACCCAACAATCGCGCCTAAATTTTGGGTGTAGTAATTGCACTTAAGCAAGCTCCTTCAAAAATTAATTGTAAACCTGGGGGTTTCATAAATGAAGCACAGCTGATGCCAGAAATGGTAAGAACTTTTCCTATTCCTATTCCTACTTCTCAATTCAAATCTTGTAAAATCAAATAGAAAAAAATCACAAAGGAAACTGATACCAAAGTAATTCTAGTACTGGAATGTAAAAGAATGAAATTGCGAAGAAATCAAATAAAGGAACTTTCACACTGTTGTAAACAATCTTAATTGTTGAAGTAAAACTCTATGTTTATCCTCAGTATGGGTGGTGGCACTTTAAAAAGGGGGCCCTTGAAAATATCTTCCTTCTAAATGATATTCCTTCTCACACTAAGTGATTGCTCTTGTACTCTTGCAATCTTGTTGCACTAGTATAGGTACAAAACTTATGTGAGAAGTATATTTTACACTTATACTGAAGACTTATGTCTTCATGTAGGGGCTCTAAACCTCAAGGCTTGGAGCACTCTGTTCCTGTAACAAGACATTAGTTCTTGTACCAGGACAGAGATTCCTACACCAATTATTCCAATTTACTTTTGGGAAAAATAAAAGCCATGTACACATAAAAAAAGAATTGCAAATGCAAGCAGAATCTAAAATAACTTGCACACAAAAAAGAATGCTTTAATCAACTGAATCTCGCAAATAGAAATAAACTTTTAAGATGAAAACAATATTCAAAAGTTAAAGAAGACTTTCTTTAGTCAAAGGTTTTTGCGTGCAATCAAATATAACTCGAAACGGGTTTACTATAATACTTCAAATTCCTTTTAATTTGTTTCCTTAAATTGTGAGGTGCAGTCATAAATTAAAATATTGCAACATCGCTCTTTTCTATTTCATGAAGTCAGCGTTAATCTTTAGAAGTTTAACTTTTAATGTTAGAAATGCTTTGTTTTGATGATGAATGCTTACTTTTTGGAAATAAATTAAATCATATAAAGGAAAAAAGAAAGAAACACTTGTTGTAAACGAACTAGAAAACCAAAGTGCAAAATTCTACACGTACTGGTGCAGGAATAATCTTCTCTACATGATCCAAGTGAAAGAAAACTAGAAAGAAATTATAGGAAGTAAAGTAATTCAACTTGAATTTCACTCAACAGATCTGTTCACACCTTGATTGCTTAATAAGATAAATCATAATTCTTAAGCAAGAATGGAATTAAGATTTAAACCACGCTTTTGCAAATAAACAAATTTAACACACACCTTTAAGATAATGAAATCAAGAGGGTAAACGAGTTGGGTTGGTTGGACCCTAGCCAACCAACTTGTTTCCCATTTTAGGAAACGAAAACCTTTAGCATGTTAATAACACATCAGTGAAGAATTAAAATGCAGGATGAGAAAATCATGGCGCAACTCCTTGTATTAATTTCAATCAGCAAATATACATTATGAGTTCAAGTCCAACCTAGAATGAGGGTGACAACGAGATTAAAACTTAACCAGAAATTACAATTGCACTGTTATCGCTACCACTCACTAACCTAGTTCTATCTGAGAGTTATCCATTATACAACCCTTCGGCCTATGGCCTAATCAAAAATTACACAGTCATTCCAAATCGAGCTTTTTGGCTGAAACGACATAAAAAACAAAATTACAAAAATAAGCCAATGATTATATTAAGTTGTGAACTAATCATTGGTCGTAGACCTTATCCTCAGTGATATCCCTAACTATCCTCCACTTGAGTTCAACTCTAGATGACCACAACCAAACTGGACAATGTGGTCCAAGATGCCCATGTGAAGTGATCGAGTTGCTTCGGAGATCACAAAATGGATAGTTGTTGGTGGTGTAGGAATCTACCTGCACTAGATCAAGCTAGTATAATGATTAATACTTTATCTTATCAAATACTTTATGAAATTAAACATAAGTTACAAGAAATATTAAACGCAAGGAATCTATTTAAAATGATTAATTAAACACCTAATAAACCTTAAACATGAAATATGAATTTTATGTAGGAATAGATAATATTCTTGGACTAGTGCAGGAAGGAGAAGGTTTATGGAGATAAACATAGGTTAATGATTGTTGTTTTGTAATAGGAAGGGGGTAAAAATAGAGCATTTTGGCCTACCAACAGGCATCTAGGGATTGGTAAATGAGAGGTATAGCTTCCACTTCTCGTCTCCTTGTTCTCTAGATTTATCCTCTTTTATTTGTTTTTTTTTTAACTGTAATAATTTTCTTGAAACTAATTTTATTGGATGAATGCAGGAGTGATCATGGTGGAGAGAGGCATGGTGATAAGATGGTCAATTAGGAACTTATTCTTCTGACATAAGAAGGTCATACTCTTTCTCTAGGGTTACTTTTCTTGGGATTCCCAAGCAACTGTAATTCCTACAGGATCATCCTATAGGTTTTTAGGGAATCATGTAGGTTTAGAGGGAATCTTGTAGAAAACACAGAACCCTTGCAAACTGAGCTAGATGAGTTCAAAAATGGAGGGAATTATGGAATTATGAAGGATATGGAATGGAGGAACGAAAACATGAACTGTATAGGTACTTTTGATCCTTTCTTATTGCTCTGATCCTCCTCCTACTAACCTACAAACAACATTTTGAAAGTTTTCTTTCCTCTCTTTTTTTATCTCTTTTCTATTTTTTTCTTTCTTTTTTGAAAACAACTAGTCTGCCTCCAAGAGCTTTTCATCCTAGCTGCTTGCCGTGGGTGCTTCAAAAGGCGTTTTCACCCATATATATATATATATATATGACACCATTAGGACATCACAAGAGGTTTTCAACCCAACAGTGGGACTCAAGTGCCTCATGGAGGTTTTTAGTGACTTGATGGCGTGGAATCTTAGAATTTCTCCACTACCATCATTGTCTTGCTAATTCCATCAATGAATTCTTACTTTGTGTTAGGTACCTATAATAATAGGGATCATAATTTTAAATTGACTACGTTAAGTCTTGTAATATTGTACATACCTTTGCTTTGTTTGCAAATGTTTTCCATATTAAAAAAATGAAAAGTGGGTATGTCCTAAAAGAATAATCAAAGAACCAAAAGAAATAAAGAACAAAAAAGATATAAAATATGCACCCCATAAAAAGAAACAAAAATAAATTCTAAAAGTGTTGCACATTCAAATGCCACTACTCTTTGTTTACTTTTCCTTGGTAAATAAAATCATGTGCAACTTGTCCAAAATGCCACAATTCATGATGATCATATAGTTTAATCTTGATTATTCATGCTTTTGAATTTCATGTCATAATAGTTAGTGACTAAAGATCTGACCAAACCATTTAATCTTCGTAGATCATTAGGTAGGTAGAGAATTAAATTGAGCTCATAAGTTTAATCTGAGCCATTGGAAGATATAAGGTCTATAAAAAGAAAATAAAAGGGTCAAAAATCTCAAATGCACCCAATAAAGGAAAGAAAAAGGTTAGGATAAATTGAAGGGTAGGTAGAATACTTTCCAAAATTTATAAGCATCGTTATGTTTATCAAAAACTATCATTTTAACCCTTGCCATGTAAAAATTCCCTTCCTTTGTTTAGAATCCCTTCCCTATGTGAGAACTATTTCCCCTTGCTAAAATCCATTGCCCTTTGAAAAAATCCCTTTCCCCTTATCCTAACCCATTCCCCCCTTAAAAACCCATGTCCATCCTTAAAAGTCCCCTTCCCTTTACTATCTCTGCTTGATTAAAATAAAACATGAAAAGCCCACTTTTTCACAACTAAAAGAAATATATCAGGCCCCAATACCCTTCCCCCCCCCCGCTTAATACATTTAGTGTTAAACCCCCACTGTATCATTCCCAACCCCGCATATTTGAAAACCCCTGTACACCGCCAAATCGATGATCACATCCAATGGTCCACGCCCATTATCACATCCTGTTATGTTCGATGTTTAAAGCTATTGAGGGGTTGCAAAATGGGTGGTTTCACCCATACCCTCCCCTGCCACTTAGTGCCACTAGATTTTATCGCATCTCCCAGCCCCAAACCACCGTACCACCATTGGCGGTGTGATAATCCGCCAAAACTTCCTCCCAACACTATGCGATAAACCACCACACCACGCCATTAACTGCCACGCTATGTTAAATCCTGCCCTTTCCCAAAGGATGTAAAATAACAAAAACCCTGAGAATTCATTATTTTACCATTTATGTTGAAATTGCGAGAAAAGACCAAAATCCATCACCAACCCGAAATAGAGTCCCCGATGCCACCTAGACCCCTCTACAACTGAAATTCATTGTTTTCCAAGTAATTCTAGTACTCTTCTCCATCAATTGAACACATAAATTTGTAAATTGACCAAAGTAATGGCTTCTCAGAGTGTTCTAAATGTAAACCCTCTTCAACCTCCAATAGAAGATGTTGAACACCTACCCTTGGCTGATAAAGACTTCAAAATCGTTGACACTATGACAGATTCCAACCTCTTGGAGCTCCACTGAGCCATGAAAAAATTATTGACCAAGCAGATGATATTCATCTCTGGGATTCTAACCTGCCCAAGTATGCCTTTCCACAGACCTACCAATTCCCTGGACTCATCATACTGTGCGAAATCAATTATTTCCCAAATGAAAGAGCCATAGTCACCCATGCCCAAGAAATCCTATTCACTATCAGTGCTCAATCCATTAATCAAATGTTATAGATTCAACCACAATGAGAGGGAGTGCCTCTTTCCATTGAAACCCTTAGTGAGCTTTACATAAACCTAGATTTTCCTAAAAGATCTCAAATCTTTCAGACCTTCCTCCCTGAAAGAGCTCAAATTCCTAAGAAAAACCCACCATACTTTGCTGCCATGTTCCCAAAACAAACCAAGAAAATTCTAACCATGTTATCTTGTATTTTAGGATATTCTACTGATGAGCATGTAAATGAATCCATCTTAGGTTTCCTTTCTATCTTTTTCCCAGGCTAGCCTCCATCTATAACTTTCAACTTTGCCAAATTCCTAGCATATGCAATCCATGATCAACTAGTCAAGTTGCCTGAAGAAGGAGTGTTCAAATACTCCTCAGTTTTGTTCCATATGTTTTTGTATTTCCAATCAGAAAGGTTTGCACTCAACCTCCAAAAACTGGACACAGAGGGTAATCCCCAATCTGTTGTCTTTTGTACATCCTTGATCATAAAGGATCCCACAAAATCTAGATATAAAGACTTCATCGATTCATTTGTTTATCCAATTGTTCATATGCTAAGTAGTAGCATTCAGCCTAGAATCAGTGAAGAGATAAAAAAGGTGTTACAATTTTCTGATCAAAGTGAAACAAGAGATTGGTATTTATACCAATATCATACAGAGGTCAGAGTGTATGGAAGCTAGCTAGTTCCATACAAGATTCCCAAATACCTCCCAATGAGGATATTTGCATTAGAATACATCAAAAAAATCTTGAATTCTAATGAAATCCATTTTGTTTCAGCTAAAAATAAGGCTCAGTTCAAGATTAAAAACCAAATAGGGCCTTTTATATGTAACAATAGAAATGCTGGAAAGGAAGTAGATAGATGTTTACAAGAGTTCAAGTTCAGTAGTAGTTTCAAATGGAATTATCATGCTTTAGGTGTTATAAGGAAATTAAGAGTCAAATTCAAATTGACCCCCTTCATCCATGAGTCAATACCAGAAATTGAAAAGTATTCCAGCCAGTCAGAGTGGTTGGAAAACACTCTTTAAGAGGTGGATAAGCAGGTTGATACTAAATCCATCCTATATACTCTAGGCCCACAAGACAGAAATTCAAAAAGGGCTAGAGAAGAAGGATCCTACTCAGCTAAAACCACTTCTGATACTAAATTTAAGCTTGTGAGCAGAAAGAAAACCAAGCTAAATCTAGTAATAGAGCATGAAAATAGAGTTGAAGGAGAAGCAAAGATTATCATCAGGGGTGATGCACCCTCAACACATGTAGAAGAAACACCTCTTCTCTCATCTTCTAGTGCACAGATCATTCAAAATTAGAATAACGCAGAAGTTTCGTCATCTAGAATAATAGTAGAGAAAGAGAAAGATATCATGGAGAGGTACAAAGAGATTAAAATAAATAAATAAAATGAAGCATTAAAAGTTGCTATATGTACACAATATTGGAAACAAACTCCCAGTGATTAGAGTAGGTTGCTTTCAGCTTTTGACCTAAAAACAAGGAAAATGAAAATGACTTTCCTACAGCCAAAGGTAAAGCCCCCAAGAACTTCAGAAGATTATAAGAAAACAACCTTTGAAATTCATGCCAAGGATGTGAATCCAATTGACCAGATTGAATTTCATAAATAGACAAGAGAAATGATATATTCAACCATGACACAAAAAGCTCTAAGTGTCCATAAATTGAAGAATTCTCTTGAAAATGTACAATCACAGTTAAAGCATCACAAGCAAAGGACAATAGGATTAAGTCACTAGAAGATTTGGTAATTGAAATTGGCTATAATCCAATTGAAATCAAGGCAGCAGAACAACTCATTAAAAAGAAAAATGCAAACATAGTTGCACTTAAGAAACAACTAAAGCTCCCAACAATTGAGCATCCACAAACCAAGGAGGTTTTGGAGACACTTAATCAAAAGGATGAGATGATGAAATTAATCATCTAGTGGACAACACAACTAGGAGAAATGGAGATAGAAATGGATAAATTGGTACAGGAGAAATAGACTAGCAGAGAAGTAGTTCCCATTACTACTATTCCCATGGGAGTTGCAGTAGCAACAACATCAACAAAACCAACAGCCTATCCCACTCATGAGGCCAACAAATTGATTGAAGCAATGGAAGATATGTCCATTCAAACAACACATATTAATAATCTCAAGGAGTAAGTGAATACCTTAGAAGATGAAAAGAAATTAGCAGAAGTAATGCATCAAGCTGAGAAACAAAAAGCCAATAGATTGAATGACAAGATCCACCAACTAGAAAAAGAGTTGTCACTAAAGAAGCCTTTAGCCCAAGAAAAGCAAAATTTATGGGCCAATATGATTAACTCATTTAATAATATTTGGCCATCTATACACATAATATTTGAACATAATGAATTAGTGAAGGAAGTCAGTGAGGCAATTCAAAAAGTAAAAGCATATCTAGGGGAGAAACTAGAGGAAGCCTCTAAAATAATCAAATTTATGAATTCTAAAAAAAATTATGAATTAGAGGAGCATGGGATAACTGATACAAAAGAGACTATTCAATAAGTGAAGAAAGTTATTTCCAAGAGAAATCTGATGATACATCTTGAGGAGAAATGTCAAAACATGAAACTTGTAGTAAACATGTTTTTTGACAAGTTTGAAGTATTGAGATAGAAGGGTCTGCTTAATCCTTTCGTAATCAATGATAAAGTGATGAAACATGAAGACTATTATAAGAATATGAGAGAAGTAACCAAAGAAACTTCCAACAGCTCATCCATGAAAGGTGTGCCCACAGGAAAAGTGCTCCTCCAGACTTTAGAAAACTTATTTTACCTTGAGCATGAGGTAAATCACCTTTTTGTTAACAAGCCTGCATTTGCCAAATATATAGAAGCATATGATATTTACTAGAGGATGATAAAAATCAAACTCCCAGATGAAGAAACATGGGAAAAATGATGTGACTTACTATAAAGGGTGAAAGAAGAGAATCAGATGAAAGACAAATAGGTGAAAGGAGCAGACAACATGAAAGAAAAGCAGGTGAAAGAAAATCAGATGAAAGAAACAAACTATTAATAATAAGCAAATAAAAAGGAACATATTTTAGTCAGTTAAACAAGTGTCAATATTTTTTTGCATAAAAATATTTATTTTCCTTAAATAAATCCTAGTCAGTTGATAGGATATTTTGTAAAGTTTTGTATAAATACTTCATCATTAGAAGTATCAAGGGTGGATTTCTAAATATTTTTGTAGCTGACTGATCTATTACCTGAGGGTTATTGTACCAAATTCCAGTTGATAGACATAACAAGTTATAAAGAGACTTCTTTACAGGATTGATGTGTTAAGTTATCTCATTGAAGTATAAATTTCAATTTTTCATGTTTCTTTCTAAGTAGTTCATAAACTTTCATGTGTTCTAAATTTAAATGTTATAACACGAGTTTTACTGCAGAATTTGCTTAAACATTACACTATGCTTTTAACTGTTATACATTTATATGTTTTCTTCTGATATCTGGTTTAGAGGATTTTTAATTGCCCTCTAATCCCAATTGATCTTCTTCATCCTTCTTCAATATCTGGTTTGAGGAATTCTTAATTACTCCTTGATCCTGATTAAAAAATCATTTCACCATTCAGCCTTGAGATCTGATATAGCTCACCTGTCTTGCCCTACAATACTTCCCTTAGGGTTTGTTGAGTGTTCTGTTTTCAATGTCATATGGACTCCATAGCCCAATTGAAACGGAAAAGCACCTATTCATCTAGATCATGAATTCCACCAACCAATCAAGACCAATCCAATTAAGTAGACATAACTAGCCTAAAATCCATTAAATAAACAGAGTCAAATCATATAGAGAGAGCCCTCTTTGAGTTTAGGAAGGCTATAGCCTAAGATCCAAAGTAGGCTTGTAGTTACCTCTGATATTTCTTTTTAATGCATTAGACAACCCTTGGAAATTTTGGAGTGATAACATAGTGGTAACCATACTAGGGAACTTAGTCCCTAGTTAAAATCAATCTTAAAGGAAACAATTTTCCTCATTTTTTACTATAAGGTGTTATAGGATTGTTTAAAATCATAATTATAAGTTGGAATTCTGGCCTCTAAAAGAACATATTATACCAGGGCTCATCCTGATTCACAGCCTACTACAGTTTTTGATGATTCTGACAGAATTTTAAGAAAACCTAAAAGGTAGAAAGTCAAGGAAGGGTTAGTCAGTTAAAAAATAAAATTCACTTCCTAAAGGGTTATCAAGCTTAGAAGATGTTCAATTTGATTTATCATTTGAGCATTCTTTGTTTCGTACCAAATCTAAAAATTTAGTCTATGATACTATAATAGACCCCAATTTTATTCAATTTATTGAATCAAAGAAGGATATTATACATCCTAATTTAGATCAACATGTTTCGGATACCTTTGACAAACTTGATGAGTTAACCTCATATTTGATAAGGCAAATAGACGAAGCCTATTTTTAACAATCAGTTGAATTAGCTACCCTAACTATTGCTATCCCTAAACACTCTACAGTGTCTTCAGAAACTATAAATACAACCTCATTTAGTACCACCTCGCCTATAATATCCACCACTGTTCATTCCACAAATCCATTCATACCTAAACTTCCTCTCCAACCTAACTTCTCAAGTTCATCTTCAAGCAACACTACTTCACCTTCCAGTCATGCTAAAATTTTAGCCATGGCAGACAGATATGCACCTTTAGCCTTACAAGCCCTTTTACATGCTATGCCATAGGATTACCAAAGTAAAATTTTGCAGTTTGATGGCACTGGTCAATGTACTGCTCAACAACATGTAAATAAAATGACAGAATATTTTTAGTTACATGAAGTTGATGAGGCTGATGTACAAATGAGATTATTTGTGCAGACACTAGCATGAGATGTTAAAAAGTGGTTTATATCTTTACCTACTAACCATATTGATGATTTAACTTCTTTCCACCAATTGTTCATAAATAGGTGGGAAAGAAAGAAAAAACCTATCCATATATTATCTGAATATGAGAACATAAGGAGATCTCCTAGTGAATCTATCTAGGATTACTGTACTAGCTCTAACAACATTTAAAATTCAATTCTAGTGAATATCATACGCCCACTAGACCTTGCCCTAATTAAATTTCCAAATGGTTTTGATGCTAACATGTCCTATCAATTAAGAGAAAGAAACCCTGCAACTTTAGAACAAATGCAGAGTGATGTAGTTAGTGTAAAAGCTAACTTATTTGCTAAAAGAGCTAGGATGAGGAATGAGAGGAGAGTTACCATTAAAGAAGAACCATCCACATCAGATGTTAAGATAGATAGTTTAGCTAAAAGTGTAGAAAGGAAAATGGATAGGTTATAGAATATGGAAAGAAAGCCTCAGTGGGAAAATCAACAAGGACCCCAAATTAGGAACCCCAACTTTAGAAAAATCCTAATACTGGAAAATCAAGAGAAGTTGTAGCCAATCAACAGGTTAGACCACCTTTCTAGGAAAATTATGTTGAAAGTTCACAACAACATGAAGAAGACCAAGACACCAGATAAACTTGATGGGAGTAAACAATGAAGATTTCATTTTTCTTAGTCAGGAAGAACATGAATTGTACACATTACAACAATTACAATTAGAGTCTGGAGAGTCCTTTGACTACAAACAAGGCTATGAATCTACCATCTACGAAGTTCATAAACAATATAGCCTTAGAAGCAAAAAGAACACAGAAGTTCCTCCTAAGAAATCAGTCCAAACCCAAACTAAGAAAGTAGTGGAAGCTCTTGTGACCAAGTTCCTACAAATTCTACCTAGAGGAGCTCAGAGGCTTCCAACCCAAAGATTGTGGACATAACATCAACTGTAACTCAAACTTCAGCTACAACTCAAACTTCAAATGCAACTCAAAATGTTCCAAACAAGAAAATTGGAAACAAAACAGTTGACATACAAATTGAATTACCAAGTGCTGATAAAGAAGACAAGAATACACAAACCACAATTGCTAAGAATGAAATCATTCAATTATGCAAAACTCAAATACCATTAAATATCAAAATTGAGATAGTCAAATTGAAAACACCAGTTCCTTTAACAGAGCTGGTAAAAAATGAATCATACAAAGCACAAATCACTGAAACACTAAACATAGGTGAAGGTGAAGATGTTGTAAACCTTAATGATGATCAACCTGAGTTGTTATTTGGTATTGAAGTAAATGGAAAACATCAACAAGGGGCTATCCCTCCATTCTATATTAGCTTAAATGTCATGATAAAATCTTACATAATGCTATGTTGGATTTAGGAGCATCTCATAACCTAATGCCTAAAGCAGTCATGGAAAAGTTAAACTTAGACATCACTAGACCCTACCAGGACCTGTTTTCCTTTGATTCTAGTCAAGTCAAATATCTTGGCATGATAAAAGATATGTCTGTAACACTAGTCCAGTGCCCAGCAAAGATTATTGCTATGGATATAGTAGTTGCTGATATCCCACCCAAGCATGGTATGTTGTTATCTCGCTCATGGGGAGAAAAAATACAAGAGCCATTGCAATTAGACATGTCATATGCTACCATTTCTATATTTGGTCAACAAAGAAAGCTTTACAGAGAGATATTGATGAAATACATGGTAAATAGTTCAGAAATACCACAAAATTACCCTATTTATTCCATGCATTCTGATCTGGACTCATTTATCTTATATAATTCAGACAATGGAAAAGATAAAATGACATTTATAGAATAAAAACACAAAGAAATTGATAGTGAAAACATAACACATGAATCTCTGTGGCATTTAGATTTTGATGGCTTTGTAAATAGATTAGGAGCAGGAGTTGGAGTATGGATCTACAATTTAGAAAATGATTATTCAGAAGGACTTGCTTTCAGATGAAATTTCAAATGCACTAACAACATGGCAGAATATGAAGCATTAGTGTTGGGCCTTCAAATTGTAAGAAAACTAGGAGCTAAAAGAGTTTCCATCATGGGAGACTCGGACTCATTATAAAACAAGTCAAGGGTGAGTACATTACTAATAACCCTAGACTTAGCTATTACAGAGAAACCATCCTAGCCTTGATAAATTGTTTCCTTGAAATTGACTTTGTTGTCATTCCAACAAAGCAAAACATGCAAGATCATAGTGTAATCACTTTTGCCAGCACATGCAAGTTACCCTTCCTGCCAAATCATTAGTGCACAGCTGAAGTAAGACATAGATCAACCATACCTGATAATTTAAAGTATTGGCAAATTTTTTCACATGATAATCAAATTCGTGATTTTATGATTTTTGAAGGAGAATTTCAAAATGGTAATATAGGCACCGACTGTACATCAGTTTATACTATAAACAATGAAATAGATGTAAATAAGGTAAATAATCTAGAACGAACTAAATTCACCAAACTAGAAATAGAACAACTAGAGACAGTTGAGATTGAGGAATTAATCAGTGATGAATTAGAAGTTTTGAACCTCGAAGATAACGTTTTTCCTAAGGGGTTAGCCCCACTAGAAGACCTCTTTGGCTCTAATGATGTCACTAGAAAACCTAAAATGGAGCCTCTAAGGTTAGATATAGAGGAGTGCAACATAGGAACAAAATAAAATCCTAAGCTTATCAAGATATCCAAGCAACTACCCCCGGCTGAAAAGTTGAAGTGCATTAGCTTGTTTAAATAATTCCAAGATGTCTGTGCTTGGAGTTATGAAGACCTTAAGTCTTATGATACCATCATTATCTAGCATAAGATACCAATTAAAGAAAATCAGAAACCCTTTAAACAAAAGTTAAGGAGAATTAACCCTGTTCTTATGCCATTAATAGAGAAAGAAGTTAAAAGGATGTATGATGCTCAGATCATAGCACCCTTCAGATATTATGATTGGGTCTCTAATTTAGTCCCCACTAGAAAGAAAACAGGAGAAATCAGACTCTATGTTGATATCAGAAACTTGAAGACAGTATCACTGAAGGATAACTATCCCATCCCTAAAATGGACAACATTCTCCATAGGGTAGTAGGGTCATCTAGGATTTCATTACTTGATGGATTTTCTAGATACAACCAAATCCTAGTCCAACCTAAAGATTAAGCAAAGAGTGCATTCACCACTCCCTGGGGAACTTTCATGTATTTGAAAATGCCTTTTAGATTAATGAATGCTAGAGAAACATTTCAAAGAGCCATGGACATAGCCTTTGCAAAGGAAATCCATGAATTTTTAGTCATCTACCTAGATGATATCACAGTGTTTTCCAAGTCAGATACTGAACATCTAGATCATCTAAGAAGAGTATTCATAAAATAGAAAAAGTTTGGCATATCCTTAAATCCTAAAAAATCACTTTTTGGAATAGAAGAAGGAAAGCTCTTGGGACACATAATCTCAAAAGAGGGCATTAGAATTGATCCAGCTAGAATAGAAGAAATCCTAAATATCAGTCATCCTAGGAACATTAAATAATTACAAGCATTCTTAGGTAAAATAATTTTTCTTAGAAGATTCATTTCTAACTTAGCATAACTAATTATAGATTTGAATAACATGTTAAAAAAGGGTTCAACACTTAAATGGATAGTAGAGGCTAAGCAGTCTTTTCAAGCAATCAAGGAAGCCCTTACTAAAACACATGTCCTTATAAGTCCTAATTTTAACAGAGATCTCATAATTTTTTCATTTGCTTCAAAGCACACTATTGCAACAGTCTTGTTGCAAGAGAATGATGAGGGTTATGAACAACCCATTGCTTTCTTTAGTAAAACTTTGAGAGATGCTACACTAAAGTATAATATAATGGAAAAGAAAGCTCTTACTTTAGTGAAATCCATAAAATATTTCATAGTATATATTATATACTCTCACATAATAGCATATGTTCCAAACTCAGTAGTAAAAGACATTCTAACTCAAAATGGGCCTAATGGAAAAAGAGGCAAATGTATTGCCACCATACTAGAATATGACATTGAGATCAAGCCTACAAAATTGATTAAAGGCCAAGGTTTAGCCAAACTCATGGCTGAATCAAACTATTGAGGCTTAGATATAAATTTCATTGCTGCTATAGATGAACAGGAAGAGATGGTGACTCCACAAAGCAATGAAGCTTTTATAGATTCACCCTGGTATGCAAACATTATATTCATTTTACTCAACCTACAAGCTCCTCCTGGTTTATCTAGAACTAAAAGTAGATTCCTAAAAATGAAAGCAACAAAATGTTGTATCTTAGACAATGTTTTATTTTGGAAATATCATGGTGGCATCATGTTAAATTGTTTGTTAAAAGATGAAGCTGACAATGTCATGCAGGAGATTGTGGGGGACAATTATACTGGAAAAGAACTGTTGATAAGATTTTGAGGGCAGGTTATTACTGGCCCAACCTTTTTCCAAATGTTAGAAAATATGTGACCTCCTATCACAAATGCCAAATATTTGAAGGGAATAAGAAACTCTTACCATTACCCCTCAAACCTATCTCAGTAGAAATTCCTTTTCAACAATGGGGTTTAGACTTTATTGTGGAAATTCACCCACCCTCCTCTACCCAACATAAATGGATTTTGATAGCTACTAACTACTTCACCAAGTGGATAGAAGCCATCCCTTCTAGACAAGCCACGGATTCAGTCATTATTTCATTTCTTGAGAACAACATCCTTTCTAGATTTGGGTGCCCACAAAAGCTCATCATTGATAATGTTGTTGCCATCAAATCTAAGAAAATGGTAGATTTTTGTAACCGATACCATATCACCCTAGGACATTCCACTGCCTATTACCCTCAAGGTAATGGAATTGCATAAACTTGAAATAAAATCCTAGTCAACATCATCAAGAAGTTGTTAGAAGATAACAAGAAAACCTGGAATAAAAGGTTGGTGAATGCCCTATGGGCAGACAGACTTACTACTAAGAAATCTATTGGTACATCTCCTTATCAATTTCTATATGGGATGGATGTTGTTTTTCCATCCAAGAGGAGTGCCAGTAATGAAAATAATTCAAGAGCTGCAAGTAGAACCAATTGACATCCAAAGGAGGATAAACCAAACAATTCATTTGCAACAAACCAAGGATGAATTTTATATCAAATCCCAAGTAATTCAAGACAAAATCAAGAATATTTTTTATAAGAAAACTAAAGCAAGGGATTTCTTCATAGGTGATCAAGTACTAAAATGGGATTTCAGAAGGGAAGACAAAGGAAAAAATGGGAAACTTGACTCTCTCTGGAAAGGCCCATACATTATTTATGGCTATAGAGGCAACAATGCCTTTTTCTAAAAGAATTAGACGGGACAAACTTACAAAGTGGACCAGTCAATGGTCGAATGCTGAAGCACTATTTTTTTCATTCACTATAAATACCATAGAAAAGTTTGGATTGGAGTGGATGATATTCTTGTAAAGTTCAATCCTAAAGAAGAAATCTTAATCTTTAAAAGATATAACATCATATGTTTGAATAAAGGAGATCAAAAAAATCAATTCCAGGTAAAGCACAGTCAAGGTTCCAAGGCCACTAATCAGAAATTTCTTGACATCTCACATGGAGATTCCATCCCCAAGTGGAGCCACTATTAGGTTCCTATAATAATAGGGATCATAATTTTGAATTGACTATGTTAAGTCTTGTAATATTGTACATACCTTTGCTTTGTTTTCAAATGTTTTCCATATTAAAAAATGAAAAGAGGGTATGTCCTAAAAGAATAATCAAAGGAACAAAAGAAAGAAAGATCAAAAAAGATATAAAATATGAACCCCATATAAAGAAACAAAAAAAAATTCTGAAAGTGTTGCATGTTCAAATTCCACTACTCTTTGTTTACTTTTCCTCAGCAAATAAAATTGTGTGCAGCTTGTCCAAAGTGCCACAATTCATGATGATCATACAATTTAATCTTGATTATTCATGCTTTTGAATTTTATGTCATAATAGTTAGTGAATAAATATCTGACCAAACCATTTAATCTTCGCAGATCATTAGTTAAGTAGAGAATTAAAATGAGCTCATAAGTTTAATCTAAGCCATTGGAAGACATAAGGTTAGAAATAATTTAGTTTTCTTATCAAAAGAAAATAAAAGGGTCAGCAAGCTCAAATGCACCCAATAAAGGAAAGAAAAAGGCTAGGATAAGTTGAAGGGTAGGTAGAATACTTTCCCAAAATTCCCTTCCTTTGTTTAAAATCCCTTTCCTGTGTGAGAACTATTTCCCCTTGCTAAATTCCATTCCCCTTTGAAAAAATCCCTTTCCCCTTATCCTAACCCATTCCCCCCTTAAAAACCCATGTCCATCATTAAAAGTCCCCTTCCCTTTACTATCTCCTTGTGATTCAAATAAACATGCAAAACCCAGTTTTGCATAGTTAAAAGAAATATATTGGGCCCCAATACCCATCCCCCCCCCCTCGCTCAATACATTTCGTCACCATTATATTTTTAACCCCCCCACTATATCAGTCACGACCCCACATCTTTGAAAACCCCCGTACACCGCCCAATCGATGATCACATCCAATGGCCCATGCCGATTATCGTATCCCCTGATGTCTTATTTTTAAAACTATTGAGGGGTTGTGAAATGGGTGGTTTCACCCATCCCCTCACCTTCCACGTGGTGCCACCAAAGTTTATCACATCTCCCAGCCCCAAACTACTGTACCACCTTTGGCGGTGCAATAATCTTCCAGAACAGCCTCCCAACACTATGCAATAAACCACCACACCACGCCATTGACCACCACACTATGTTAAATCCCACCAATTCCCAAAGGACATAAAATAACAAAAACCCCAAGAATTCGTTATTTCACCATTGCTATTGAAATTGCGAGAAAAGACCAAAAGCCATCACCAACCCAAAATAGAGTCCCTACTGCTGCCTGGATCCCTCTGCAAATGAAATTCATTGTTTCCAGGTAATTCTAGTACTCTTCTCCGTCAATTGAACATAGAAATTGATAAATTGACCAAAGTAATTGCTTCTCATAGCATTCTAAATGTAAACCCTATTCAACCTCTAGTAGCAGTTGTTGAACACCTAACCTTGGCCGATAAAGACTTCAAAATCGCTGGCACTGTGACATATTCCAACCTCTTGGAGCTCCACTGCTGGAGCCATGACAAATTTATTGACCAGGTAGATGATATACATCTTTGGGATTCTATCGTGCCTAAGTATGCCTTTCCATAGACCTACCAATGCCCTGAACTCATCAAACTATGCCAAATCAATTATTTGCCAAATGAAAGATCCATAGTCACCCCTGCCTAAGAAATCTTATTCACTATCAATGCTCAATCCATTAATCAAATGTTATCTATTCAACCAAAACCAAAGGGAGTGCCTCTTTCCATTGAAACCCTTATTGAGCTTTACCTAAACCTGGATTTTTGTAAAAGGTTTCAAATATTTTAGACCTTCCTCCCTAAAACATCTCAAATTCCTAAGAAAAACCCACCATACTCTATTGCCATGTTCCCAGAACAAACCAAGAAATTGTAACCATGTTATCTTTTATTTTAGGATATTTTACTGATGAGCATGTAGATGAATCCATCATGGGTTTCCTTTCTATCTTTTTCCGAGGCCAGCCTCCAGCTATAACTTTCAACTTTGCCCAATTCCTAGCAAATGCAATCCATGATCAGCTAGTCAAGCTGCCTAGAGAAGGAGTGTTCAAAGACTCCTCATTTTTTTTCCATATGTTTTTGTATTTCCAATCAGAAAGGTTTGCAGTCAACCTCCAAAAACTGGACACAGACGACAATCCCCAATCTGTTGTCTTTTGGAAATCCTTGATCAGAAAGGATCCCACAGAATGCAGCTATAAAGACTTCATTGATTCATTTTTTATCCAATTGTCGATATGCTAAGTAGTAGGATTCATCCTAGAATCAATGAAGAGATAAACAAGGTGTTACAATTGTTTGATCAAAGTAAAACAGGAGACTAGTATTTGTACCAATATCATACAGAGATCAAAGTGTATGGTAGCCCAGAAGTTCCATACAAGCTTCCCAAATACCTCCCAATGAGGTTATTTTCTTTGGAATACATTAGAAAAAGCTTGAATTCTGATGAAATCCATTTCCTTTCAGCTAAAAAGAAGACCCAATTCAAGATTAGAAACCAAATAGGGCCTTTTATATGTAACAATAGAAATGTTGAAAAGGAAGAAGATACATGTTTACAAGAGTTCAAGTTTAGCAACAGTTTCAAATGGAATTATCATCCTTTAGGTGTCATAAGTAAATTAAGAGTCAAATTCAAATTGGCCTCCTTCATCCATGAGTCAAAACCAGAAATTCAAAAGTATTCCAACTAGTCATAGTGGTTGGAAAACACTCTTCAAGAGGTGGATAAGCAAGTTGATACTAGTTCTATCCCACATACTCTAGACCCACAGGACAGAAATTAAAAATGAGCTAGAGAAGAAGGATCCTAATCAGCTGAAACCACTTCTGATACTAAATTTAAGCTTGTGAGCAGAAACAAATCCAAGCTAAATCCAGTAATAGAGCATGAAAAGATAGTTGAAGCATAAACAGAGATTATCATCTAGGGTGATGCACCCTCAACACATGTAGAAGAAACACCTTTGCCCTCATCTTCTAGTGCATAGATCATTCAAAACTAGAATAATGCAGAAGTTTCATCATCTAGAAAAACAGTGGAGAAAGAGAAAGATATCATGGAGAGGTATAATGAGATTAAAATAAAAAAAATGAAGCATTAAAATTTATTATATGTACACAATATTGGAAACAAACTCGCAGTGATTAGAGTAGGTTGCTTTCAGCTTTTGACTTCAAAACAAGGAAAATTCAAATGAGTTTCCTACAGCTAGAGGTAAAGGCCCAAAGAACTTTAGAAGATTATAAGAAAACAACCTTTGAAATTCATGCCAAGGATGTGCATCCAATTGACTAGATTGAATTTCATAAACAGGTAGGAGAAATGATGTATTCAACCATGACACCAAAATCTCTAAGTGTCTAAAAATTGAAGAATTCTCTTCAAAATGTATAGTCACAGTTAAAGTTGGAAAGGTCCTCATCACAAGAAAATGACAATAGGATTAAGTCACTAGAAGATTTGGTAATTGAAATTGGCTATAATCCAACTAACATTAAGGCAGCAGAAGAACTCATTAAAAAGAAAAATGCAGACATAGCTACACTCAAGAAACAGCTAAAGCTACCAACCACTGAGCATCCACAAACTAAGGAGGTTTTGGAGAAACTTAATCAAAAGGATGACATGATGAACTTAATTATCCAATTGAAAACTCAACTAAGAGAAATGGAGACATAAGTGGATAAACTGGTACAGGAGAAACAGGCTAGCAGAGAAGTAGTTCCCATTACTATTATTCCCATAGGAGTTGTAGCAACAATAGCATCAACATAGGTCCCAATAGCTACATTATCTACTACAACAAAAAGATCAACAAAACCAACAACCCATCCCACTGATGAGGTCAGCAAATTGATTCAAGCAATGGAAGATATGTCCCTTCAAACAACACATATTAATAAGCTCAAGGAGCAAGTGAAGAGCTTAGAAGATGAAAATAAATTAGCAGAAGTAATGCATCAAGCTAAGAAACAAAAAGCCAATACATTGGATGACAGGATCCACTAGCTAGAAAAGGAATTGTCACTAAAGGAGCCTTTGGCCCAATTAAAGCAACATTTATGGGCCAATATCATTAACTCAGTTAATGATATTTGGCCATCTATACAGGTAATATTTGAACAGAATGATTTAGCGAAGGAATCCAGTGAGGAAATTCAAAAGGTAAAGCAGATCTGGGGAAGAAACCAAATGAAGCCTCTTAAATAATCAAATTTATAAATTCTAAAAAAAAGTATGAATTAGAGAAATGTAAAAACATGAAACTTGCAGTAAACAGGTTTTTTGACAAGTTTGAAGTATTTAGACAGAAGGGTCTGCCTAATCCTTTGGTAACCAATGATAAACTTATGAAACATGAAGATTATGATAAGAAAATGAGAGAAGTAACCAAAGAAACTTCCAACAGTTCATCCATGAGAGGTGTGCCCATAGGAAAAGTTCTCCTCCAGACTTTAGAAAACTTTTTTTTACCTCCAGCATGAGGTAAATCACCTTTTTGTGAACAAGCCTACATTTTCCAAATATATAGAAGCAGATGAGATTTACTTGAGGATGATGAAAATCAAACTCCTAGAAGAAGAAACATGTGGAAATGGGTGTCACATACTATAAAGGGTGAAAGAAGAGCATCAAATGAAAGACAAACATGTGAAAGGAGCAGACAACATGAAAGAAAAGAAGGTGAAAGAAAATCAGATGAAAGAAATATTCTAGTAACAAAAAGCAAATAAAAAGGGATAGATTTCAGTCAGTTAAACAAGTGTCACTATCTTTTTGCATAAAAAGTATTTATTTTCCTTAAATAATCCTAGTGAGTTGACAGGATATTTTGTAAGTTTTTGTCTAAATACTTCATCATCTGAAGTATCAAGCGTGGATTTCTGAATATTTCTGTAGCTGACTGATCTATTCCCTGAGGGTTATTGTACCAACTTCCAGTTGACAGACATAACAAGTTATAAAGAGACTTCTTTATAGGATTCTTGCGTTGAGATATCTCAGTGAAGTATAAATTTCATTTGTTCATGTATCTTTCTAAGTTTTTTATAAAATTTCATGTGTTTTAAATTTAAATGTTATAGTACGAGTTTTACTGCAGAATTTGCTTAAACATTACACTATGCTTTTAACTATTATACATTTCTATGTTTTCTTCTGATATTTGGTTTAGAGGATTCTTAATTTCCCTCTGATCTCGTTTGATCTTCTTCATCCTTCTTCGGTATCTGGTTTGAAGAATTCTTAATTGCTCCTTGATCCCGATTAAAAAATCATTTCACCATTCAGCCTTGAGATCTAATATAGCTCACCTATCTTTCCCTGTAATACTTCCTTTATAGTGTGTTGATTGTTCTATTTCCAAAGTTGTATTGACTCCATAGCCCAATGGAAATGGAAAAGTACCTATTCATCTAGATCATGAATTCCACCAAACAATCAAGGCTAATCCAATTAAGCAGACATAAAGAAACTAAAATCCATTAAATAAACAAAGTTAAATCATATAGAGAGAGCCCTCTCTGAGTTTAGGAAGGCTAGATCCTAAGCTCCAAAGTAGGTTTGTAGTTACTTGTGATATTTATTTCTAACGAATTAGACAACCCTTGGAAATTTTGGAGTGATAACACTTTGACAAGGGCTTCTTATAGGTCTTCAATCTATGCTCATCGGCAAGTAAAGGAATAGACTCTGCATTAATGGTTCTTATCTGCACTAAACCATTATCATGACATTTCTCTATGACATAATGTTGGAAATAATTCTAAGAGGGGGGGTGAATCAGTATTATCACATAAATAAAACTTTTTCATTTCCATATTCAGATTCATATATGCTACTTCCACAACTTCTTATGATTCAGTTAGTTGATCCTTAATCAGTGCATTAGAACATTATCAACCATATTAATAGTAAACAGGTGCAGTAAAACAGAACAGATCATCACACATAAGCCACACACATGAA
>APFE030190726.1:0-22395 GCA_000404065.3 Pinus taeda
TGTTAAGTAAAATATTCCAATGTCAATTATGTATATATTATATATTTTTAAAAGAGAACAACACATATATTACATAATGTAAATAAGGAAATAGTTTATTAAGTTTAAAACATTTCAAATAGGTTAATTATTTTATAGTTTTGTCAAATTTTAAGATTTTTGAAAGCAGTAAAAATTAGTTGGAATTGTAGTTTAAGACATGTAGTCCACAATCCAAATGTCGATGAAAATTTCAAGGAGTTTAATCCATTTATTTATTAAAATATATAATTTAAACAATGAAAAATGGACAAAAGTTATGAAATCCCTAAATATGTAAATATTTTTTCAAGTTTTTCACTCTAAAAGATGTTCTCACCTAAAGAGTTTTTACTGGTTTCAAGGTTTACTTGATCCATAACCCTAGACCTGCAGCTAAAATCTATATACAAAATTGGAAAAAAAACAACATGTAAAATTGGAGAGATAGAATAATTATAAGTACTTACCTAGTGAATTTGAAGACGGTGTAATATAATGAAATATAAGAATATGAATTGACTTTCCAAATGTGTAAATTTTATTTGTAGAAATTGCTTTTAACTATGACAAATTTTATTTTCTGAACATTAGTACGTTAATTTTCATACAAAATATAATCCATATTATTTTGTTCATGAAATTTTGATTGTATAAATCTTGGAATTTTTAACATAAAATTTTGTAATTGTAATTTTTTATTTTTATTTCAAATTATGAAAGGCATTATATAGTTAAAGTTACAAAGATTTCAATCAATGCAACCTCGAGACATCATACTCTTATCAAACATTCATTTTTGTTTTTGGATTTTACATTTTAATGCCCTCTACTACATATTATAATTATTTTCCAAATGATTAATTCCCCCAAAAATTATCGTGGAAATATGCTAGGGGTGTATTTTAATATTTTAACATATGTCAAAAAAAATGTATTAAATTAAGTGAAAACTATTTTTAAAGTATTTTATATTTGAAATATGAAAAGTAGACTTTATATGGAATTTTGATTGTATAAATGATGGAATTTTTAACCTAAACTTTTGTAAAATTGTAATTTTTTATTTTTATTTCAAATTATGAAAGGCATTACATACTTGAAATTATAAAAATTTCAATCAATGCAAGCTAGAGAGGTCATACTATTATCAAACTTTCATTTTTGCTTTTGGGTAGATAGAGAGTGAGTGATTGGGGAGAAAGGGAAATAGATGGTGTTTGATACACTGCCAGAGAGAAGGAGAGAGGGAGGGAGAGAAATACAGAGAGGATAGAAAAGACACATAAATTATATTAGTTGAATTAGAGAGAAGGAGAGAGGTAGGGAGAGAAATACAGATAGGATAGAAAAGACACATAAATTATATTAGTTGAAGTAGATAGATGGAGAGTTGAGGGAGAGAAAAAGAGAGCCAATGAGGGAGATAGGGAGGGGAAGGAAATTTCTATAAGGGAGGGAGCTTGAGAGAGGGTCGAGAGAGGGAGAGAGAGTGGATGAAGAGAGAGACAAAGAGGGAAGAAGTGGGAGTGAGGTTGAGAGAAAGAGTAAGAGAAGGACAAATGGAACATGTTGAGGGATAAGCAGAAACAAAGAGATAGAGAAAAATAGACAAAAAGTGAAAGAACTAGGGTGGGAAAGAAAAAAGGGGACATGGAGAGAGATAGAAATGAGGAAGGGGAGAGAGTGAGAGATACACGAAAATATGTAAATGGAAATAGAGAGATAGAAAGTCGAGGGTGAAGAAAGAGAGAAATTTAGAACTAGATAGGGAGGAAGGATAGACAAATAGGGATATAGCATGGAAGAAGAAAGGGATAGAGAAGGAAGACAAGAGAGAGAGAGAGACACTAAGAGATGGGAGGATATGGAGAGTGAGAGAGGAGAAAGACAAGGATGGAGAGTGTGGAAGGTGAATAAAACATAGGCAAATTACAGAGGGAGGGGTAAATATATGGAGAGACAATGATGGCACATAGGGAGAGAGAGATATATTGATATGGATAGGATAATATATAAAGAAGAGGAGAGGGGGGGATGATACATGGAGAGAGGGATAATGAGAGTCATATAGTGAGATTGAAGGAACTACGGAAAGAGATGGGGGTTGTGAAGGAGGGATATAGATAGATAGATGGAAGAAGAGATAAAGAGAAACACATGAATATGATAATGGAAATAGACAAATGGAGAGTAATGGACCAATGGAAATAGACAACGATATATGAATAAATGAAGGAGAGAAGGATGGTACAAATGGTACGAAGATTACGAAAGGAGTGATAGTGGGTGGGAGGGAGTGGAAGAAGAGACAAATAGAGAAGGGAAAAAGAATGAAAGGTTGACATAAAGAGAAAGGGAGGGAGAAGGAGAGAGGGAGGGATGTCTAAAGAGTGAAGTGGGGAGAGGAGAGAGATTGAAAAAGAGTGGGAGATATGGAGAGACTTAGAGAGAGTGATGGGCCATAAGGGAAGATCCATAATTAGGGGGGGGAGAGAAGGAGATAGAGATAGACATAGAGGGTTCATAGGGATGGCTGACATAGAGTGATATGGAGAGAATATAGAGGAATGAAGATAGAGATGGGTATAGGGTGAGAGGGAGAGGAGGGAGGACAGAGAGATGAGATGAGGGAGGTTAAGAGAGTATGGATAGAGAAAGAGAGATCCCAGAAGGAGAGAGATATTTGTGTAGTCTACAAACTTTAGACACCCTTCTACTTCTACACATTCAACAATTTCTTGGAATTTACCTTTGTGCCGGAAAAATAATGTAGCTCTATTGGGGAGAGAATTTGCAATGAATTTCACTCTTTCAAGTGTACATTTAACGAAAAAACTTGATCATTCTCATGCAGGATATCCACTATAAAGCATGAATGATTCATTCGCTTTAAATCACAATAGTGAATCTAAGTAGAGATTTATTTCTAATTGATTTGTCCTGTAGCCAAAATTCAATGCAAACGTTTTCAAAGCTAGAACAAGTGATTTTTCGCAACATTCCTCTGCTCAATCAGGGAGCTCTTTGGAGCCATAAAATTTACATTATTTCTCTGGAAATGGGCATGGTTTTCATATGTCAAGGGCGGTTACCATGCCACCTCTTTCTGCACAAAATATTTCTAAGTGTGGAATGCAACCATCTATTAAATCTCTTCGTTGAAATCCACATTCCATTGCTGGAGAAAGACAATCCTACAAATATTGGCATGCATGGCGGCTTCCATCACAGCAACGGCGTTGTTTCAATTGCTCTACCAAATGCAACCCTGAACTGAGACTTCGAGTCTAAGGTAGGCAGGCCAACATTGGTCACCAGTGTTACACCTAAAATTGTTGTTTGACAGGTAGCACAAAGATCAAGTTCTGCATCAATTTGTTTAAGGCTTGACATAGCCTTTGCTTCTTCGCTTCTTGATCACAATCAACTGAAATGGTAGGATTCACCAATCTGAGAATAAGCAATCCAATTTTACCATAGATATACACTCAACCTGATCTTGTTTTCTGCCTTCGATTCATATGAGATATGCATAAGATATGCCGGGTATTATTTTTATGCAAAACTTACTGCAAAGCATCCGTGACTCAATTTATGCAACCCTACCAACCATTTAAAATGCTCAGCTTCACATATGATATTAATATACATATGATATTTAGATATAAAGCTTCAAACACGAAACCAGCAATAAATCAAATTATGGAACTATGAAATCAAACTTCCAAAGGAAACCTATGATAAGAGTTCTCATAGAAAAATGAAATATAAGAAAACAAGAAAGATAAGATAATACAGAGACAATGTAGCCAACAAGAAAGATAATACCAGAGACAAGAAATTTGCTAAAAAGAACTCAACCCACAAGTTCTTACGCACTCTCTCTTTCATCTTTTAATGATACAAATATATGACTTAGTTGAGATAGGAATTCTAAGAAACCTAATTGCAGGTGCTCATAAGGCCTAGGGGTCATCATAAAATTCAGATACTTGGAGTGACAAAAAAACCTAAAATTTCATCAATCCGCCTAGATGGTTAATAAAACAAGCACATGTTATTATATATCTATGCCACAGCATGACAAAGGAGCAATACAAAGAGTCGAAGATTCTTTAAAATAAGAAATAACCAGTAACTGGAGCCTATATTTCATCGGTGAGCGTATTCTTGAATACGGTGCAATTGTGGACCTCGGTAACTACAAACAGGGTTCATAACGGAAGCAATATTATTGAATCCCTCTATCTTTTGCCATGGCTTTCTTGATGCTCCCATCCAGGGGTTCATAACGGAAGCAATATTATTGAATCCCTCTATCTTTTGCCATCGCTTTCTTGAACCTCCCATCCATATCCGTCATCACTGCCGACAGTACTGATCATGAAAGCCGTGGAAAAATATAACAGGATTCTCGGCGTGAGTACTTTTGTATTTCATCTGTAACAATACAAAGAGTACTTCATCATCTTTTTGCATGATGAGCCTTGAATACTGTGAAATTCTGGACATGGGTAACCACAGACGGTGTTCATATCTAAAGCAATATTAATGAATCCCTCTATACTTTGCCATGGCTTTCCTGAACCTCCCATCCGTATCCGTCATCAATGCCGACAGTACTAATCAAGACGTTCAAGAAAGCCTGTGGAAAAATATAACAGGATTCTCAGCGTGGGCACGTCTATATTTTGCAACTGCGTATCGTGGGTTTGAAGGAGGGCCACCCATATATTATCTCTAACTTTTCTGGTCATTAGTCTGCCTACCATCTAACTCCAGATAATCGAGAGATTATTGCGAGCATTTTACCAACCCTGTTGCCCATCTGATTGGAACCATTGCGGCTGCATGGCTGAAAGCAATACAAGAGATGTGGAAGAAGGCATTCAAGGAGCAAACTGATGATGAAAGGTCATGGAAGAAATTAAGAAATATGTTCCTCGTTACGTGAAAAATCACCATCCATTATTCTTATTTATAATAGTGAAAATAAGTTTCACCATTATGAGAGGATAAGTTTTACAGGGTAGTAGAGAAGTTCGCTACGTAGACTTACCGCTTTTAACGATTTTGAATTAGAATTCTAATATTTTCAAGGGTTTTATTATCATTTTCATAATTATAGTTTAAAAAGTGTTTGACTGATATATAAATAAACAAAATTATATTTATTTTAAATTCTCATTTACCAAGTTTTTAGGGGATCAAATTATTTTACTTTACACAAAAACTTTTTTTATTATTAAATATTTGATTCTGGCCCATGATAGGTAAATTTAGGTTTCAAAATGGCTTTCGGAGTAATTTAACTATGGGTTATAATTATTAAATTTATATTCTTTTGTTTTATTTTATTTTATTTTTATATAATTTGAAAAAATCTAAATGTTTTATTGTTAATTATAATTATTAATTTTTTTAGATTTTTTTTTTTATGTAATTTGATGGAGTCAAAATATTTAACAAGACATTACATTACACTATTTGTATTTTACACCACAGTAGATAGGATTACTACATCAACTTACAAGTTTGAAAAACCTTTTAGTAATAACCCAAAGATAAACTTTACAACTCAACCAATAAATTCGTACATTATTAATTTTATGTTTATTTTATTTTATTTTGTTTTGTTTTATTTTTACCTAATTCCAAAGAGTCAAAATGTTTTATTGGTAATTACAATTATTAATTATTTTTACTTTTTTACTTTTTAGTTAATCTAATTTGATGGAGTCAAATATTTAACAAGACATTACATTACGGCATCTATATTTTACATCAGAGTACATAAGATTACTACCTCAACTTACCAGTTCAAAAAAACCTTTTAATAATAAGGGAAGGATAAACTTTACGACTCAACCAATTACAATTTTAAGTACATTTTTTTGGAACTCTAACATTTTCATGATCCTAGTCATCATCATCTTCATTAAAAAATCTCTTGGGTGGCATCTAAAAGATAAATTTTACAATACGACATGTAAGATTACCATATAAAGTTACAAGTTTTAATGGTCATTCAACATTGGTCCTATGGGTCACCTGATCTTAAGAAAAGCAAAAAGTATATACTCAAACATATAAATTTATTTAAGTTTATTTATCTATTTATTATTGGAACTCAAAAATTTTCAAAATATTTATGATTGTCAATTATATTTTCTTGATTTTTTTTTTTATATTTTATAAGATTCATTTCGTTTTCACACCCTTTTCCTTTCTTTTCATTTTATTACTTGTTTTATATGTTTTAATAAAATATTTTATATTTTGGATGAATGATATAAAAAGAAAAACTAAGATGCTTTAAAATCAAAGTTATACTTCATACTAAGTACATATCATGTGGATCTTTTAATAATACAATAAAATAATTCTTTACAATAAATTTAGTAATATTTATAAAAATAATTTTGTTCATTAAAATTGAATAATGGGAGATTTAAAACTAGCATTTGCACTAGATGTTGTAAAGGAAACACCATAAGTCCTCAGCACATATGGAAGAAGAGCATATATGAAGATAGATGTGATATGTTATCTGATCTAACTATAGACTAATTTGAGGCACAAATACATCTTAATTTAAATGTAATACAATCAAACAATCTACTCAACATAGAGGCATGGGCAACTTCCTTACCAAGTGCTCAATCGAATAGCTTATTTTCCTTGAGAGTTGAATCCGAGAACAGACCTTTGTCTTTCATTGCTTCAACCATACTAAACCATTCACCCTAATATTGTGACGTCTCCATTCTCCACAATCTTTTTTTCTTTCTTTCTTTTAATTTGACCTATACCTATTACATAGAATAGTTTGTGAAATGGAAATGGTGGTGTATTAATTCCTTTATGGTCTGTGTCTAGTGGAAAGAAATCCATATGTGGTATCATGATCATGAGTTTCCATGGCCTAATGACTAACTAAATGACAAATTTATTACAATGATTTTTTATTTGTGTTATGGGTTATTTTGAATTGTATTGTTGTATAATGTATTGGTCATTCACCTATTTAACTTCATCCTACCTAGAACTCATTTGAATATGAAAGAAATAATGTTATATCTTAAGTCATTTACCTTTTAAATTGTATTTATTACAGTATTATGGCACACGTGGTGATTTTTGACTAGCTCCATCAGTGGAATTCGCATGGTGTTCACATTCGCCCACTCATGGTTCTGATCAACACTGAGGGTGGCCTAGTTTGCATTGAAAGGTGAAGGTCATTTTCGGGGTTTCCATCTAACCGTAAATTTGCTTTCCTGAAGCTCCTTTCTCTCTATTCCGTCCTTGTCACATTGTAGAGCACTATTATATGGAAGAAGGGATTCTTTGCAATTGTGATGTATTACAGATGATATCCACTTCCCTACCACCTAGAGAGATAATTTTCCAGCACTTGGCACTCACCAAAACCATCGCACCACATATTAAAGTAGAAATTGTGAATTTCTATCCACATCGATTCTTTAAATTTGCGAAATGTGTTAGTTGGTACCCTACTCTAGCTAGTACTCTCGTTGTATTTCTTTCTTCCCCTTATTTTACCCCTTCCACCTTGGTTTGACTAGTTTCTCTGCTTTTGCTTCTACGTGGTTTTTTTTTAATGGGGTTCACCTTGGGTTTCTGAGATTTACCTTTCTTGTTCCAGTGGAATGCAGGCTTCCTTAGCTTAAATGAATGGAGGTACTCTTTAGACTTCTACTTTGGTACTTAACATATTTTTTACCTTGGCTTAACAATTTGGAGCTTCGCCTATAGAAATTATCGATTTTCATTTTGGTGTTTCCAAAAATATAGTGCATCCTCTCCCATTCACTTTAAGATATATTCTCCTCATTTCCCACTATTCCTTTGCGAGATTACGGTAGTAGTTTCATACTTACTTATAAGGAAATATAGAAATTCATTGTTTTGTTCCAATTCCTCATAGTGAGAAACAAACCCAATTATGTTGTTGCCATGGCAGGGCACCAATTGTAATGAACCCTGGTAACCTCACATGTAAAAGTAGGGAGTTAGAATTTTTTTATACAAATTGCCCACAAGTAATTATCAAATTCACAACTCCAAAATTCCTCATTATCCATTAGATATAATATTCATTAGTACATTAAGTAAATTGCAATAGAAGACAGTAAGTTGTATAACCATTAACCACCACTGTGGTAGTGTAATAACATAAACTGCCTCATGAATCCTTGCATCCATTTCTTTAATTCCTTCACCATATTAATTAATCTCATACTTGGACATTATGTTTAGGATATCAAATAAGGAACGATCAACATCAAGGATTCATCATCATCAACTGACACAGAAGGCAATCACACCATTGGACACCAATATACATTGGAAACCTCGTAGGGTGAAAACCAGCAAACATTTAATCCATTTACTAAACGCTCGTGAGAGTTTTCTCCCCTCACTCAATGGCTTATAAGGGATTCCATCACTTAACCATTGTTATAAAATCATTACAATGAATTATCATTAAGTTGTCACATAAGTAGCTAAAAGCTAATACATTTTCCCTGAAACCCTTGTATCCATTTAATTAATTCCTTCACCATATTAATTAATCTCACACCCTTTTGCTTTATTTTCATTTTATTACTTGTTTTATATGTTTTAATAAAATATTTTATATTTTGGATGAATGATATAAAAACAAAAACTAAGATGCTTTAAAATCAAAGTTATACTTCATACTAAGTACATACCATGTGGAGCTTTTAATAATACAATAAAGTAATTCTTTACAATAAATTTAGTAATATTTATAAAAATAATTTTGTTCCTTAAAATCAACTAATGAGAGATTTAAAACTAGCATTTGCACTAGATGTTGTAAAGGAAACACCATAAGTCCTTAGCACATATGGAAGAAGAGCATATATGAAAATAGATGTGATATGTTATGTGATCTAACTATAGATGAATTTGAGCCACAAATACATCTTAATGTAAATGTAATACAATCAAACAATCTACTCAAAATAGAGGCATGTGCAACTTCCTTCCCAAGTGCTCAATCAAATAGCTTATTTTCCTTGAGAGTTGAATCCCATACCAGGCCTTTGTCTTTCATTGCTTCAACCATACTAAAGCATTCAGCCTAATATTGTGATGTCCCCATTTTCCACAATCTTTTTTTGTTTGTTTCTTTTAATTCGACCTATACCTATCACATAGAATAGCTTGTGAAATGGAAATGGTGGTGTATTAATTCCTTTATGGTCTGTGACTCGTGGAAAGAAATCCATATGTGGTATCATGATCATGCGTTTCCATGGCCTAATGACTAACTAAATGACAAATTTATTAAAATGATTTTTTATTTGTCTTATGGGTTATTTCGAATTGTATTGTTGTATAATGTATTGGTCAATCACCTATTTAACTTCATCCTACCTAGAACTCATTTGAATATGAAAGAAATAATGTTATATCTTAATTCATTTACTTTTTTAATTGTATTTGTAACAATATTATGCCACACGTGGTGATTTTTGACTAGCTCCATCACGAGAATTCGCATGGTGTTCACATTCGCCCACTCATGGTTCTGATCAACAGTGAGGGTGGCCTAGTTTGCATCAAAAGGTCAAGGTCATTTTCAGGGTTTCCATCTAACCATAAATTTGTTTTCCTGAATCTCCTTTCTCTCTATTTCGTCCTTGTCACGTTGTAGAGAACTATTATAGGGATGAAGGGATTCTTTGCAGTTGTGATGTATTATAGATGATATCCACTTCCCTACCACCTAGAGAGATAATGTTCCAGCAGTTGGCACTCACCAAAACCATCGCACCACATATTCAAGTAGAAATTGTGAATTTCTATCCGCATCGATTCTTTAAATTTGCGAAATGTGTTAGTTGGTACCCTACTCTAGCTTGTACTCTCGTTGTATTTCTTTCTGCCCCTTATTTTACCCCTTCCACCTGGGTTTGACTAGTTTCTCTACTTTTGCTTCTACGTGTTTTTTTTTTTCATGGGGTTCACCTTGGGTTTCTAAGATTTACCTTTCTTCTTCCAGTGGAATGCAGGTTTCCTTAGCTTACATGAATGGAGGTACTCTTTGGACTTCTACTTTGGTACTTGACATAATTTTTATCTTGGCTTAACAATTTTCAGTTTCGCCTATAGAAATTATCGGTTTTCATTTAGGTGTTTCCAAAAATATAGTGCATCCTCTCGCATTCACTTTAAGATATTTTCTCCTCATATTCCCACTATTCCTTTCCCAGATTACGGTAGTATTTTCATACATGCTTCTAAGGAAAAATAGAAATTCATTGTTTTGTTCCAATTCCTCATAGTGAGAAACAAACCCAATTATGTTGTTGCCATGGCGGGGCACCAACTGTAATGAACCCTGGTAACCTAACATGTAAAAGTAAGGAGTTAGAATTTTTTTATACAAATTACCCACAAGTAATTATCAAATTCACAAGTCCAAAATTCCTCATTATCCATTAGATATAATATTCATTAGTACATTAATTAAATTTCGATAGAAGACAGTAAGTTGTATAACCATTAACCACCACTGTGGTAGTGTAATAACATAAATTGTCTCATGAATCCTTGCATCCATTTCATTAATTCCTTCACCATATTAATTAATCTCATACTTGGACATTATGGTTAGGCCATCAAATAAGGAACCATGAACATCAAGGATTCATCATCATCAACTGACACATAAGGCAATCACACCATTGGACACCAATATACGTTGGAAACCTCGTAGGGTGAAAACCAACAAACATTTAATCCATTTACTAAATGCTCGTGAGGGTTTTCACCCCTCACTCAATGGCTTATAAGGGATTACATCCCTTAACCATTGTTATAAAATCATTACAATGAATTATCATTAAGTTTTCACATATCTAGCTAAAAGCTAATACATTTTCCATGAAACCCTTTTCCTACATACTACCACATGCAACATTCCTTGTGGCATGATTGCTCTAGCAATGGGCGATTAATCCTTTTCCTACCACAATGTTAAACATCAATTTCCTTTGGCACGAACTGCCATCATTTCCTCCCAATGTAGTTATCAACAAAACTTTGGCAACAATATTAAATACATTATTAATCAATCAATAAGAAACCTCTAAAATTGATCATTTAACATCTACTCATCTGCATGAGCAACCATAACATACTAATTAACTACTACATATATTCAAGTAAATTCTTGTTCTACTTTTGACAATGCTTATTCACACTAATGCATATTTCTAGAGTTCTAAGCATTAGTTTGAAAGTCCATGTTTCCCTTTGAAACATATAACACATTAGTTATGTTTACATACAAGTAATAACTATTGTTTCCGCGCCTTTGCACATGCGTTCCTTCCACATAGTTATTTTCCAAGAAATTAACATAGTTTCTTTAACATACAAAGAACACATCTCCATAACACAATGAATATTCTTTGAGTATCCACTAGCTTATCTTATAGCCCTTCTTCAATATATGCAATGCATATTACCTTCTGTAGAACTCTACCATCATTGCATGTAAACAATTACTTACTTCTTTCTTAAAGGAAGTCATCATAACCCCATTTCTCTGTCTTCCTATAAGTAAGTTTCTCATGCTTTTCCTTTCAAGAAATTATTATAGATACCCATATTTACGATTAAAGAATATATAAGAAATAACAAGGTTGACTTAACATTTTATGCACCAAAAATGAAGAATTAGTTTCAACTCATCTAGAAAGACAATTTTTCAATAGATTATTATTTCGAAGAATGTTAACATTGATTATCATTATTTACGAGAAAGTCAACAGAATACTTTCTTTACCAAGAAAACTTATAAATTATTCAATCTTTTACCGCATTCATCAGCATATTTTCTTTACCAAGAAAACATATAAAATAATCATCTTTTACCGCATGCATTAACATGTTTTCTTCACCAAGAAAACATATAAAATATTCAATCCTTAACTGCATATATTAACATGTTTTCTTCACCAAGAATACATATAAAATAATTGAATCTTTATTGCATACTATTATTCAGATATTATCTATATTTGGTAAGAAATGCTTGATAAAATACCCAAATAAAACAAACATATATTTTTTCTTCAAGAAAGTGAGCAAGTTACTTATGTTATTCATGGCAGCCTCCTTGTCTCCATCACCTCTGTTTTGGAAGACGAACCCGCCAGAGACACTGGAAACAATTTGGAGTAGCCAAGAGAAGAACCCAACAAGGGTTTGAGTAGATTTTTTAGTCTGAATTTGGTTTTAATGTCCGTTGACTCCTCTCTTCAAATATATTGGGCAGTCTGCATCTCACTCGTGCTTCTGTCTCTCGTGAAGTGGTCTATACATCATTATAGTCAAATAATAATCTCAAAAGAGTTTCTAGCTCTCTATAATCACAAACTGGACGTTGTCTCCAACGTAAAACTTGGAAATCCACCTCGTAATAGGCTCGAGTGGCTATTCCCTCTATGCTTTATTTAACAGTAAAGCCCATTCTCGTCACAAGCACGCTTCTGCCATCATTTCAGGTGAGCCGGCAAGCATAACGAATTGAAGGAAGTAGGGTAACTGGGAGGGAGACAAGGGAGAGACGCGGAGGGTAATGGCATCTTTCTCGCAACCAATTTCCCATAAGTAGTTTGGCCTCTCATCTTTCCAAAAGTAACCACTTCGGTAACAAACCAGCAGTTGTATTGAATTCGCTTGTGAGTGCAGCCTCTAGGCTTCTTCTTCTTGTCTCGTTTGGTCACCTTGGGCATTTGCCCTCTCAACTTCTCCGCTTGAGCAAGGGAACCATGAACCTTACTCGTTGTGATGTGGTAATGTTGCAGGAACTCCCGAATTTAATGGAATATCGTGGTGTGTCTGAATTTATGTAAAAGGAATCGATATGGAAAAATGAAAGCTCATAGAGGTAACACCATAAAAAAAAAATACACAACACCCTACCATCCAAGAAGTGTTTCGTTTTTACCAAGATCCCTTCCTTGATTTCCCTTAATCAGTTTTTGAATATCAATAATCAGTTTGTAACTCTTTGATTTTACAATGAGTTATTTGGTTATTTACGAGAGGAATATTATATACTCCCCCCCTTAACAAGAACACCATCCTCGGTGCTCATCTCTCACTGGAACAATAGATCTTACTCATGATATAAACATATAAACCACACTACAAACATTTGCAAGTTCTAATTGCCATCACTTGGCCCTTATTCAGATTCAAAAAAAAACTCTATATCAACTTACCATTACTTACCAATTACTCTTGAAAATCATGAGCACTTTCATGCAAGCATTTTAAGAGTGATTGAACAACCCATCAAACCATCATGGTAAGTAACCGGTAATGTATGACTAACAAATTCAATTGCATTAGTCACAATATTTTGAGTCAAATGAAAGACTTTTAACTATCAATCAATTGTGTAATATTAGATGATTGTTAAATCACAGTACTTTTACAAGTACATTAAAGAGCTCTTCACTGCTCCACAAGCACACTGAATTAATTCTCACTAAAGATATCCAAAGAGTACTTCTAAAAGTACCAAAATAGCACCTAGCTCACTAATCATCAAAACAGTCAATCATTGCATCAAGTAAAAATTGTCTTAGACTCTACTAAGATGTTCACAAGATTAGTTATACAATAAAGGAATTAAAATTTTCAATAACTCCTTACCATTATCATTTAGCATTAAGTTGTCACATAACTAGATAAAAGCTAATACTTTTCCATGAAACCCTTTTCTTACATACCGCCACATGCAACATCCCTTGTGGCATGATCGTTCTAGCAATGGACAATTAATCCTTTTCCTGCCACAATGTTAAACATCACTTTCCTTTGGCACCAACTCCCATCATTTCCTGTCAATGTAGTTGTCAACAAGCTTTAGCAACAATATTAGATACATTATTAATCAATCAATAGACAACCTCTAAAACTGTTCTTTTAACATCTACTCATCTCCATGAGCGATCATAACATACTAATTAACTACTACATATATTGAAGTAAATCTTGTTCTACTTTTCACAATGCTTATTCACACTAATGCATATTTCTCTTTAAGATATCTAACCATTAATTTTACAAGTCCATGTTTCCCTCTAAAACATATAACACATTAGTTATGTTTACATACAAGTAATAAACTATTGTTTCTACGCCTTTGCACATGCGTTCCTTCCACAGTTATTTTCCAAGAAATTAACATAGTTTCTTTAACTTACAAAGAACGCATCTCCATAAACCAATGACTATTTTTTGAGTATCCAATAGCTTATCTTATGGCCCTTCTTCAATATATGCAATGCATATTCCCTTCTCTAGAAATCTACCATCATTTCATGTAAACAATTACTTACTTCTTTCTTAAAGGAAGTCATCATAACCCCATTTCTCTATGTTCCTATAAGTAAGTTTCTCATGCTTTTCCTTTCAAGAAATTCTTATAGATATCCATATTTACGCTTAAAGAATCTAGAAGCAATAACAAGGTTAACTTAACATTTTATGCACCAAAATCAAGAATTTGATCCATCTCATCTAGAAAGACAATCTTTTCAAGAGATTAATATTTCCAAGAATGTTAACATCGATTATCATTATTTACAAGAAAGTCAATAGAATAATTTCTTTACCAATAAAACTTATAAAATATTCAATCTTTAACCGCATGCATTAACATGTTCTCTTCACCAAGAAAACATATAAAATATTCAATCTTTAACTGCATGGGTTAACATGTTTTCTTCACTGAGAATACATATAAAATAATTAAATATTTCACTACATTCATTAACATGTTTTCTTCACCAAGGAAACATGTAAAATATTTAATCTTTTACTGCATACTATTATGCATATATTATCTATATTTGGTAATAATTGCTTAATAAAATACCCAAATAAAACAAACATATATTTTTTCTTCAAGAAAGTGAGAAAGATACTTATCATATTCATGGCAACCTCCTTGTCTCCATCACCTCTGTTCTGGAAGCCGAACCCACAAGAGACACTGGAAACAATTTGTAGTAGCCAAGAGAAGAACCCAACAAGGGTTTGTGTAGATTTCTGTCTTAATTTGGTTTTAAAGTCCATTGGGTCCTCTCTTAAAATATATTGGCTAGTCCTCATCTGCCTCATGCTTTTGTCTCTTGTGCAACTGTCTATACATCATTATAGTCAAATAATAATGTCAATAGAGTTGCTAGATCATTATAGTCAAATAATAATCTCAAAAGAGTTGCTAGCTCTCTATAATCACACACTCGACATTGGCTGCAACGCAAAACCTACAAATCCACCTCGCAATAGGCTCCAACAACTATTCTGTCTATGCTTTACTTAGCAGTAAAGCCCAGTCTCATCACAAGCAAGCTTCTGCCATCATTTCAGGTGAGCCGGAAAGCATAATGAATCGAAGGAAGTAGGGTAACTAGAAGGGACACGAGGGAGAGATGCACAGGGTAATGGCATCTTTCTCGCGACCATTTCCCCATTTGTCTAGTCATTTACTTCTCCGAGGAGTTTGGCCTCTCATCTTTCCGAAAGTAACCACTGCGGTATCAAACCAGCAGTTGTATTGCATTCACTTGTGAGCGCGGCCTCCAGGCTTCTTCTTGTCTCGTTTGGCCACCTTGGGCATTTGTCCTCTCACCTTCTCTGCTCGGGCAAGGGAACCATGAACCTTACTCATTGTGATGCGGTAATGTTGCAGGAACTCCCCAATCCAAAGGAATATTGTGGTGTGTCTGAATTTATGTAGAAGGAATCGATATGGAAAAATGAAAGCTCACAGAGGTAACACCGTGAAAAAAAAATACACAATCCCCTACCATCCAGGAAGCGTTTCCTTTTTACCAAGATCCCTTTCTTGATTTCCCTCAATCAGTTTCGGAATATCAAGAATCGGTTTGTAACTCATTTGTAACTCTTTGATTTTACAACGAGTTATTTGGTTATTTACAAACGGAATATTACACCAACCTTTTTCATGCAACAGAGTGTACTCAACAATTTTACTCAGTTGTTTTCATTGAATAATAACCTGCTGTAATTAATTCATCGTGGCTCTACTTTTCAATTTTTTTTTTTTTTTTCGTCCCTACATATATATTTGGCGTAAAAGTTATTGAACTCATTTCTTCTTTATATCTTGGATAGATTCTTAATCTCAGAAAGCATCATAATGGATGGCATAAAAGTGGAATGAGATATCCTTCCCAGTGGGGGATCGGATCATTGGCCAATCTCGCTCATTGTTGAAGTTCTGGGTACCTCGAGGAACAAACCCTTCCGGTTTGAGAAATTATGGTTAGACCTCCCCAACTTCCTTGAGATGGTAAAGAAATGGTGGTCAGAACCTTTGGAGGTTAGAGGATCCAAGATGTTCAATCTACAAAAGAAGCTAAAAACAACTAAACAAAAGATAAAATATTGGAACAAAACGGTCTTCGGAAATATATTCCAGGAGAAGGCCATTCTCGAGAACAAACAGGAACATATCCACAAAGATGGTGCAGCAGGAAACTACAACGCCGAGGCTATGGAACAGGAAAAAACTCTTTCTTAGTAATGGCATAAACGGTGCTCTCAAGAAGAGACTCTTTGGAGACAAAAATCGAGAATTCAATGGTTAAAAGAGGGAGAGCTGAATACTAGATTTTTCCACAGGTCAGCTCTAGACTATAGAAGTAATAATCAAATTCTCGAACTAAAAAATAATGCAGGGGAGATTCTAAAAAATCACAACGACATATCTGCTCTTGTCTCGGACCACTTTAAATCAATTGCTCAGGAACCTCCCATAAACAGAGAGGAACGCATCAAGGAATTAACAACTGCTATCCCTAAGACTATTACCTCATATCAGAACTGGGCCCTATGTAGGGAAATATCCTTGGAAGAGGTGGAGGAAGCGATTAGGAGCATGCCTAATGATAAAGCTCCAAGTCCAGATGGCTTCACCATCAATTTCTACAAGGCTTGTTGGAGCATTGTCAAACAGGAAGTTTGGGAGGTAGTGGAGGACTCCAGATGTTCAGGGACCATTCTAAAATCCCTCAACTCCACCTTTCTAGCACTCATACCCAAGGTTGAAGAAGCCAAGACACCTAATCAATTCAGACCCATTGCATTATGTAATGTAATCTACAAGATTATTTCAAAAGTCATAGCAAATAGATTGAAGACGATTCTCCCTGGCATAATCTCAGGATTGAAATCGTGCTACGTTGAGGGTAGACAAATTCTCTATAACATCTTATTAGCACAGGAGATGATTCGCTCACTTCATTCAAGGAAAGAAGCAGACATGCTCATGCAATTGGATCTTTCAAAAGCTTATGATAAAATCGGCTAGAAATACCTTGAAGCTGTTCTAGGAGCTTTTGGCTTCTGCAGGACCTGGATCAAGTGGATACTGGCTCTCATCAAATCTCCTAGATACTCCATCCTTGTCAACGGTGCTCCATCTATCCCTTTCACTCCTTCGAGGGGGATAAGACAAGGGGATCCCTTATCCCCTTTTCTCTTCGTAATCCTGATGGAAGGCCTCAGTCGAACCATAGCCAAGAGGAAAGAGGAAGGGAAAATAAAAGGTCTACAGCCTATAAGATCACTTCCTGCCACTACTCATCAGCTGTTTGTCGACGACACCATGTTACGTGGATCTCCCACTGTGAAGGAGGCGGTAGCTTACAGAGCTATCCTGGATCTCTTCAGCCAGCCCTCTGGCATGGAAATTAACTTTTCTAAGTCCACTATTTTCTTTTTCAATACTCACCCGGGAGTTCAAACTCAATTATCCCAGCTGCTAGGATTTAGGATTGGCTCCCTGCCTTCGAGATACTTGGGAGCTCCTCTGACTCTCAGACCCTGACAGAAAGGGCATTGGGAGAAGGTACTTGCCAACATGAAGAAAAGATGCTCGCATTGGACGAACAGAGCCCTCAACCTGGCGGGCAAACTCATCCTAACCAAAGCCGTCCTTCAGGCCATCCGGAAATACCTTCTCTCTATGCTTCGTGCGCC
Source organism: Pinus taeda (assembly GCA_000404065.3). Lineage (NCBI taxonomy): Eukaryota > Viridiplantae > Streptophyta > Pinopsida > Pinales > Pinaceae > Pinus > Pinus taeda. The sequence continues at coordinate 18,115 of APFE030190726.1, forward strand.
CAAAGGCATTCTGGAGCAAATGAGAAATATTCAACTATCCTTTCTATGGAGCGGAAATGGGGATAAGAAAAAGTGGGCTTTGGTGGCTTGGAATAAACTCTACATGACTAAATCTAGGGGGGGATTGAATCTAGTAGATCGAGGGGTGGTCAACAGGACTTGTGGAGCTAAGATATGGTGGAAATGGATTGAGAATCCAACCTTACCATGGGCTCGACATTGGAAAGAAAAATATGTTCCATACTGTGACACTCAGGAACTCATCAGACTATAGGAAACCCCGGAAGGCTCACCCATATGGAATCATGCCAAACGTAACAAGAACCTAGCCCAGGAGAACAACTTTTGGGAGATTCGTAACGGCAGGCTAGCCTTGTTCTCGGAAGATTCTTGGCAGCAGCTCCCCAAACTCGATTCTCCAGAACTAACAACCATAAAGCAAACATGTCAAACTCAGGGTAGATACAAAGTCAGTCAATACTGGAATCAAAACAGTACAGATGCTAATTGGAGGGAATGGATAAACTTAAATCCTGGGAATATAGAGGTAAACAACCATACTAATCAGCATTTCAATGAGCGCATCCTAAAAATAAATATTAGGAAAACTGAAGAGGATGAAAAACTAAGGTGGGGTCTTAAAGGCAATGGAAAATTCTCATCGAAAGAGGCCAGGAACATAATAGAAAAGGAAGAAGAAGAAGCGGTTATGCCATGGTGCAGCAAGGTATGGGACAACCTTCTATGGCCGAAGATCAGAACTTTCCTCTGGCTACTGATGAGAAATAAGAATCTAACTTGGGACAATCTATGCAAGAAAGGTTTTGAGGGACCCTCAATATGCCCTATGTGTTTTGTGGAAGAGGAATCCCTGAACCACCTTTTCAACACCTGTGAATGGGCATGTCAATTATGGCGTTGGATGGAAGGGATCCTTAGCAGTTCTGATCGAAATAGAGATTCTATTCACAACATTGTTCTGGATTGGAAGAAAAACTTCTCTAGCATACAAAGAGTCAATAGAATATGGAAGTCGGTACCAGGGTTTTTACTTTGGTCTATCTGGAAGGAGCGCAATCGTAGAATTTTCCAAGATGAACACATGAACATTGATTTCTCTAGAGACAACATAATTACCAATATTCAGAAGTTAATTCAAACCAAATGTAAAGAGGAAAGCAATGAAAGGCCGACAACACAGGACTAACGTATTTTGAAAAGCTTCCAGCTGGAAGGAACCAACAATATTACTGTTCCGAGGCATAGAATGCAGCCACCCTCACAGAACGATAAGTGGAAATGCCCACTGGAAGGAGGTTTAAAATTCAATTTTGACGAGGCTTCGAGAGGCAACCCTGGCATGGCTGGAATTGGAGGTTTCTTACGCAACGAGCATGGAGAAATTCTCGATATCTACTATAAAGCGCTCGGGGAAAGCATGAACAATGAAATGGAATTCGCAGCTCTGGAACATGGTCTAAGAATTGCAAAATCCAGACACCTGTGTAACATTATTCTGGAAGGAGATTCCGCACTGGTCATTTCCACAGCTCAAAAATTGCAGTGGGGTACAAAAGCAAACAAAGCTACTAAGCATTGGATGCTAGCCAAAGTTATAGAAAGCATTGCAGAACTCATGGCTGGCATGCAAGGTCTAGTCTTCCATGCGGTTAGACGTCAGGCAAACGGGCTGGCGGATTACCTGGCGAACTGTGGAGTAGACAGTGAGGAAAGTGGATCGGACAGCTGTTGGGAGGAGGTGAACTGTCTGAATTTGAAAATTCGATGCGCACATCTGGTGTAACAAGACTTAAACGACACCGACCGGGCCTGACCAGCAACAGTATATCTCTCTGTTACCGTAAAAAGGAAATTTCGGGCAACGACCGGGTTTATTATCATAGAAGCGGGACGATTGGACATATGTGGCGGTGGTCTTCAGTGCGAGGAAGAGCCAAACATGGGAACCATCAACATGGTTCATGCCACGAGGAAATCCGTAAAGACCGTTTGGGGAGAAAGGACATTCGCCTCAAACCTGATAGGAAGCCAATCAGAAACATTTATGCTTCTGCAGGGGAAGGATTTGAGAGGCGTGCGAACACCCTCTGCATTAATTACAACAATTCCACTTCTCTGGTTCAGAAGGAAGGGCATTCTCTGGAGAATTCTATGGCTAAAGGCTATTTAACCAGGGGTTCAGGCTCGGCTTCCTCCATATCAGTCCTGAGCTCGGCGAGCAACCACCGCCAGCCTGTTAGTGAAAGGACTTACCGTGAGATGTTCAGAGGGAACAGTATGGATGTAGGTAGCTGTAGATGCGCGGCAACTAACCGAGATCTGCGCAATATGCAGAATATGTATGAAACTCGAGCATCAATGAGGAGAAAACGCAAAATCGCTGAGTTGGATGCTGAAGTTAAACAGGAAGAAGCGCATAAGGAGGGGGGAGCAGCAGTGGATGAAGTTGATTGGCTGAGTGACTCGGGCACACCTGCCAAAAGAGCAACTCAATTTACTCGCACTAAGGTGGAAAGATGGAGGATAAAGACTCTCCTCGCGAAATCCCTGGAGATGAAGGAAGATGGGAAGCAACGCATCGGGAAGGAGCACCCTACTCTGGATAATCAGCCAGGTAATCCCCCCGCCAGCCATGAGTCTTTGGAGCGTAGAATCTCCGCTGTTCAGGAAGGGGTGGAGGTGGTTAACAAGAAATTGACCCTGCTCATCAGATTGCTCAAGCAGACTTTGAGCCTGGACGCCTTGGTGCAGGAACAAAGGATGAAGGAGGCCTAGGACCTCCAATCCATGTAGGAACTGCAAGCCAAAATTGACAGACACATCCTGGATGTGGGTCTGGATACTGCTAGCAGGATGGGTGGCTTCCCGCGCCCTGGTGGGCTCCCCTAGTCTTCTATTTCTCTCTATTTGGTTTTTTCTGCTTCGAATCGACGCCTATCCTTCTGGTCTACCTCTTGACTCTTTGTGTTATGTATCAGCTTCGGCCTTATGCTTAGTTCATATGTTTCGGCCCTATGCTTGTTTTGTGTCAAATGTCCAAATTTTGAAAGTGTCATGACGCTATATCTCTTTGTTCATAAGCTAGCCGCCGTGCGTGGTGTGCAGTCTGGTTTTGAAAGGCTCGCATGGTGGCTATTTCGGTATTGGAAGCCCAATGTCGGTTCACAGAGAGGTTGTAATGGCTATCTTATGTTTCTGTTTCCCTCAACAGACTTTTTGTAAAATATTTTCTTCTTTAATACATATACAACTCACTTACAAAAAAAAAATTATTTTCCGCGAAAGTTATTGAACTCATTTCTTCTTTCTATTTTGGTGCTAAGGCTGTTTGTCCACTATGCGTTCATCTACATCCCAGGTAACAAAATAACTTCTTACCTTTACGCACATGCTAGTTCTTTTGTACATAGTTTAGTTTTCTTTAACAAGAACTCATGCTTATTTTTTACTAGTATGAAATTTTACATTACCAAGGCACAAATAAAGAAAAATTGTAAGAGCTTCCTTATTCCCTCCTATATTGAAATAATTTCTCCATTCGTGTGGTTCTGAGGTCGGCGAACTATGTCGAGGTTCTTTTTGTTTCAATAGTATTCACTACACGTGTTAGTTATTTTCGTATTACATCTATCCTCGGGGACTCAAAATGTTAGGAATGAGTCTCATTAAAGTGGGTTGTGTGTATAAAGTGTAATTCTATTATTTAAATAAAATAGATGCTCCAATTCCCACGATGGTATTTCGACATGTGTTTGGGAATATTTGAACAAAGGGGTTTTATAACCTAGAGAACACTTATACAATTTCTCTTAAGTTTCGTATTTAAATGAAATTACTAGTTTCCTTACTTTCTTCAATACTAATGGCACTAGAAGGTAACTCACTCATGATAACCATTATTTTTGATAGTAAGTTCTTACTTGACAATAATATAAAAATATATCTTGTACGTATTTGGTGGTACTTGTATATCTAGTATATTCACGGTTTGTTATACCATTTTCTTGTATTAACGGTTCTGAGAGCGAGTATTGATATTTTCAATGTTTTCTTTTGCATTCTCTTTTATACAAAGTTAACACACATTATTTACTAGTTATTTGCATCGCATATGAGTTATATGGTAAAATATGAGGAATGCTTATATTCACTATTATATTGAGTATGTTGGTAGTATGCCAAAACTAGGATTTTGGTTTTTGATTCTTTTGCTTACATGTTGTAACAAATTGTGAACCTATTTTTTTTATTTGATCATAA
>APFE030190734.1:3340-42826 GCA_000404065.3 Pinus taeda
CCACAAATGAGAAAATTGCAGACATCTTCACCAAAGCGCTTGGAAGAGAAAAACTTGAAAGATTCAGAACGATGCTTGGACTCACCAACATCCCTTCAGATTAAGGGGGGAATGTTGACACCTAATCCTCACGGTTGGGTGAATTTATGCAAATAGTTAAATTAGGAATGTGAACAATCATCAGAAGATGAACTGAACAGTCACACCCTTTTGTATATAACAATAGCCTACCTAATGAAATAAGATGAATCAATTTTACTGCCTATTGGAGTTACTACCTAGCCTGACAATACTTGTAGCATAGTTATATTAAATTTAAATATGCTCAAGTTGTAATTGAATCATTTTGTTAGATTAATATATTTAGTTTGTGAATACGGTTGGATGGTAATGTTCATTTGTGTTGAATAATAACTTTAAAGAGATTCAATTTTTTGTTTCAACTTGAATAAAAAATTAACTTGAGTAAAAAAATATTAAAGTATATATTCAATAAATTTCGGTTTTGTTATAGAGCATGTGGTTCTTTTAAGCGAAAATGATTAAATGAATTTACGGAATTGCCTTCATAGCCTTCCCAAATGTTATTGTATTTAGAAATTTCATAGGATTTGATCAGGTTCAAGAAAAAAAATTAAGTCTAACAGAACTGAAAGAACGTTGCTTGAAATTTGACCTTACTCAAATGTCTTGACCATTTACACGTCTCTGAGAAAATAAAGAAATTGATCACTCCACAAGTGTTTTTCCACTCAATCATAGGCATCAACTATGGATGTCACTTATCCACTAAGCTATGAGGTAATAAGGGTGAGTGTTTTCTCATTAGATGTCTTTTGATATATACTTACCTAACAAATGCACGTTCCTTATAAAAAATTTAACGGAGAGACATACAAAAATTATTGAGAGGAAAAACTAATATCTGAATTTGGGCTTTTGTGATCCATATCTTGATTACCCAGAAATTTTTCAGTGATAATCACATTAGAACTATGTTTTCAACATGTTTTGAACTATCTAGTGTGGTTCATCGTCAGGACAAGATGGAGAATCAAATCTTGGCATCAGTTTAACTAACAAAAAAAATCAACCATGTAAACATAAACACAATACACAGTATTTTCCCTGGGAAGACCCCAACTCTGGGGGAAAATCCATCCTAATAGAATTCCTTTAGACCCCTTGGCCAAAACCCTGGCCAAGCCTAGTCAAGTGAGCCTTCATTGCTCACCTCCTTGGCCCCCTTACAATGAATTTCTTCCTAGCTTTTTAAGAGCTCCATCACATGAATACCATGGGAAACCAACAAACCATGGGCCCAAAAGCACTAGTAGTAACTTGCTCAACTTTGACTCTATCCTCAAGTCAAGTTTACTTAACACCAATCAATAAAAACCTTCATAAAGCAATTTTTGTCTCACTTGTGTAGATTCACATAACACCACATGATTCAAGCCATCCAACTTATAATCAATGAATTCAACTATCAATCTCAGTAGTGTGGATGCACATAACACCTTCCACTAGAGCACACTTATTACCGACACTCACATTAGCTTGACCATTCCACTATTAGATTTCTCACTATTTAGTGAACCCTTTATCACCAAGCTACAATTCTAACATGGAAATATTACCAAGCTACAAGTCTGGTAAGAACTACGCTAAACTATTTATGCACATCTACACCAAATCTCTGGTTGGGAAATTTAACACGATAGCATAGAGGGATCTAGACTCAACATGTGTTAACATTTTATGCTAAAAGCATCCCTCTTAGACCCTCACATGCTTACCAACCAACTTCATATTTAGAAAATAAGGTTCATATAACATAGCAGTGCTAGCATTTTAATGACAAAGCACCATTGTTGATAGAAGCCAAAGGTGACAAAAGAAGAAGAACTATCAAAGGACACAATTAAACATCAAGGCTAAATATTTAATAGAGTCACGTGTTAGGAAAGTAAGGTTTTAGGATTATTCCTCCAATCATTTTGTCATACATGCACCTTTTAAATTATCAAAGACTTCTCATCTTGACACATGCCATTGCTATTCCCTTTTCACCCCACTTCACCTCTTATCATATCATAGACACCCCCTTCCTATTCCTCCACAAACTTTGTCCCTACTACTAGCAGGTTATTCCATAGTGCATATTTATATTAATATGACTTTACACCATGGTGGTATCATCACTTTCATACCAAACTCGACATATTAAAATCGTAAGTGTATAACAATCTCTAATAATCAAGATTTTCAAGTCCATGAAAGAATAGTATTGATATATCCCCCTCTAGAGTTCAAGTATGACCAATGAAAAGCTTTTGTTTGTGCTTATGGATATGCCAACATTCAAAGAATTTTGAATTGAATGGTGTTACATGTGCTTTCTCCTTGGTAGGGAGAAGTTACACTAGCCATAATGTGATAAAGAGGAAGCCAAATTAAAGCAAAAAATTCACTCTAATAGGTCCTATTACCGACCACATGTGGGTGGTGTATATACGAGAAATGTTTTCTCCTAGATGGTCCTCAGCTCGCAGCCAACATCCCCTTGTAGCCACGAGATAGCTCGATGTGCAATTACCTTTGCCACCTAATCCAACCATGTGGTCCCTCGCACACTTGTTATGATTGTATGTTTGAAGATGGGCCTCTCGACCCCAAAGGTATGCCAACTTTTCATTGGTGTAGTGTTGGATTGAGGGGGCTTAGAGCCAAGTTCAGAGTTAGTTGTGCTAACCAACAAAACCCTACACTACTGGCCATTTCGGTAACAACTCGCATAGCACAGGCTGCAGTCTCACTCGAGGTGGTGTTGGGGGATGCTAGAACCAGACTTCTTTATCCAGAAGGCTATGTGATGTGGTTAAGGCATTTTTTGCAGTTTCAGATCTAATCTGACCTTTGCGAACCCTTATTCAGGAACTTAAGTGATTTTCAGTTAAAGAGAGTTATGAACTTTTCATAAACATCTAATCATGCATAAAATAACATATAACAATAAATCCAGATCTTTGCGGAGTATTGAAGATAAAATACGGATAAATGTCATTCAGTTGCGCATAAATACAAAAATACACTAGTGCATAAAAATAGACACATAATTGCTTCAAATATCTTTTATTACTTCAGATCTTCCTTATACAAACTTTCTAGACATTGCGCACTCAACTGCGAACTTACCAAGGTCTTCGCGCACTCAGTTGCAAGATCCTTCCTCTTCGCCCGAAAACAAAAAGATCTTACAAAGTCAGACTCAAAAGTATTTCATCCATGAATTGACTCCCTTAGAGTTGCTAAGACACATTTTTATACTCTTTTCTATTTTAATACGATGGTTCCGAAACCATGGGAAGATCTCAAAACAATACCAAAATGTAAGGGGTTTTGCCTTCATAAAACCCGTTGACTCCTATTTGACCTATGCGCTTCGCTCCTCAAAATGTAGAGACTTACAATATTTTAACAAAATTGACCCAAGGGACCCTGTCCCAACAAGCCTCCAACACAATGATGTGACTCGTCCTTCTGCTACTAAGTCAAGGGTTTGTTGTGTTTGTTTCATACTCTTGAGTGTGCCTTCCATAGTCTGTGAGAGTTTCCTTGCTTCTTCTTCCCATGGTTGCATCCATGCAATGATAATATGCATCTTCTTCCGTAGCTCCTTGATCCATCTTTGTAGGGATGTCCCTTCTTTCACCTGGGCGAACCGTTGCACAGGGGCTAAGGTGTGCGTTGTTGCCTTTATTTTTTCATAATGCAGCTACTTAGCCCAAATGGAAACTTCAAAATTGTTGTCAAATCAATTGTAGTTGTTCCAGCAATCTCTTTCTGGGCAGGCTGCGAGGTAATATTCCTTGTGGCGCAGCTACCTTGTCGCAACTTCCCCTTGCGTGATCTTCCAAAACATCGCACAACCTTCCTTCTTTGATAAAAAATTTCCTTGGCAAAGTAGTTTATAGTCATGTGATTTCTTTCAACTACTAGAAGCGCTAAGACTTTCCTGCATCCATGTAGTCATTGCGTAGGGGCGGGATCGTCCCTATAAACCTTCAACTTGCTCCCATTAATTTTTCCAGGGAATACCTCCCCATTCAGCTTCGTGAGCTTAACTGTGCCACCATTCGAAATATCCTTAATTACATACGGTCTGAGGCAGTGCATCTAAAACTTCCACAAAAATTTGGTAAACTTGTTGTCATACATCAAGACCAGATCGCCATTTTTGAAGGTACGTTGTTTGATGTGACGATCGTGCCATGCATTTTCTCTAGCTTTATGTACTTGTTGATGAAAACCATCCAAAAAGCGGTCTTCCTCTAACGCTAGCAATTGCACTAGGCGTTCCTCCATGATGTCGTGATCTTCCATCTCGGTTACTATTGCAATCCTTAGGTTGGGCACTATGTATTCCATCACATCACTGCTTCTTGTCCGTAAACCAATCGAAAGGGTGTTTGCCTAGTCAATTTCTTACAGGTAGTCCTATATGCCCATAGAACCACCGGTATTTGCACATCCCAATCATTCCTATTAACATTGCAGACCTTTGTGAGGGCATTCTCGAGGATCTTATTGAAAGCTTCAACAGTACCATTCGCCTGGGGGTGATTTGGTGTACTCTTCTGATGGTACATCTGGAACTCTTCAATTAAAGTTGTGATTGTCTCATTCAGGGAGTGTGACCCTCGGTTGCTCATCAGAATCTTTAGGCATCCAAACCTTGACAGAGTAAACTCGAATATGAACTTTGCAGCAGTGTCCACGTTGTAATCCTTCACAGGTTTTGCCTCGGCCCACTTGGTTAAGTATTTTTTCACAGTGATAATATAACACACTCCCATCTTCTTTCCTGGAGGCTGAATAGGTCCAACAAAGTCAATTACCCCTTTATCAAATGCTTATAATGTGACTTGTGGATTTAATGGAAGTTCATCCCTTCGTGATGGTCTCCATCTCCTTTGATACACATCGCATGCACTATAGTATTATTTGGAATATTTATGTACCATCGACCACCATAATCTTTCTCGTAGGATCTTCTGCATAGTGTCCTCCAGCGACACTACCATGTTCTTCAGCTAAAATACTCTGTCTTTCATATTCAGGCACATATCAACATAGAACTTCATTCCAATAATCACCAATGTTCATGAATTTTGTTTTTGCTTCTGAACTAATGTTTACATGCTTTGTGTGCACCGGTTGCGAAATATCAAGGATCTCTGCTTTAGTGTAGTGATCACTCTAGTTTCCTAACCCTAATATGACATTATCTTAGATACTTTAGTCTATGAGGAACTTAGGTTGAGGATCCAAAAACGTGACTCTATTATTAGTGAATGTGATGGTTATGTATGTTCTCTATTGATATTATGATTACGATATAATTAATGGTTATGTGTACTCTCTATTGATATCATCATGGTGATAGTAGTAAATGATAGACATGTTTTCTATTGATGTTATAATGATGGTAGCTTTGATCTATATGTATGTTTCCATTAAGGTTATGATGATGCTAACCATGATGGAGGTATCTCCTATGTTAGCTACTTACATTAGTTATGGTTCACAATGAACAATGATGTGAATGACCAGGTGATGGTAATAATGCTATTATGACAATGACTCACACTGAGAAACCTGGTTACTAATTATTATTGAGTATGGCAGGAAACCACCAGAGGCACTCGCACATGACGAGTTGACGACACCTGGTTTGATGAAAATTTATATTATTTTATCTTTGACATTCTAAGTCTATTTCGAAACCTGCTATATATGTTTATCTATATTCTGATAATATGTTAATGGTTGCAGGCACAAATTAGTTGCTTGGTCGAATGACTCACATATGGGTGATGGGGTTGTACAGGTGGATGGAACTACATGGGAGGGGTGGGACAGTGTCCCTGATCTCAACCACTAGCACTCCCGCCGTGGCTTGGGCTGGAAGGGTTGAAACACATTCACCTTGAATATCACGATGCCATGAGGGTAGGTCCCAAAGTTGGGTCGCTCATGAGGATTTTACCGGGGGGCGCGCATCAAGGCAGATTCCTTGATCCCCGACACCATTAGTCTCACTATAGCAGGCAACATAAGAGATAATAATGGTCTATGACGTTGCACCTATACTTTTCCCCTCGTAGTCACTGAATGCTTGAAGGGCAAGTGGTGTGGCACCCTTGGAACTTCAAGGGAATTTCTTGAAGGGCACGACCAACTTGGCACCCTTGGCATCACAAATAAACTATTAAGCGTGGCACCTTTGGAACTTCAAGGGAAGTTCTTGAAGGGAACGACCAAACTTGGCATCCTTGGAATCATTAAAAATAAATTAAATGATAAATATAATCAAGGAATGAAAACTAGGTAAATTTACATCAAGGGTAAATGATTTTAGAAATCGAGGTAATTAAATCAAAAATAAAACTTGGGATCGTATAAAATAGATTACCTTAAAAACTCTACCCTTCCCATGTTGGAAAATATTAGGTAGATATGTGGTTAAATTAGGTAAAAGGGGAAAGATGGATATAATTGTAAGGATAAATATTAATCCTAAACTAATTAAAAACTAATTAAGAAAAGAGGAAGGTGAATTAAAATAAGAATAATAAATTAAATTTAGAGAAATGTAGAGAACCTCCATGTGGCAACAACTAACATAAGAATATCCATCTAAGAGATAACCTGAGTTAAATTAGGAAGTAGATAGGGGATCAAATCTTGACTCATTAATTGACTTTAAGTTGAACACAAATTAAGGAATAAAAAGGGGGGAATAAAGAGGCAACTAGGAGAAGAAATAGGAATCTTGTTGAGGTGAGGAAATATTAGTTTTAAATTAAAAATTAAGTAAATAATTTTGGGAGACCCTTGATGAGAGAGTGACACATGGGTGGGTGAATAATCAAGCTATTGAAATAAAAAAATAATTAGTTATGCATGACATGCCAAGTGTCACCTATGAGGATTCCTATAAAAGAAGGGGCAAGCCATGGGAGAAGGGAGGCTTGGGGGGGAAAACCCTATTGTTGGATGGCTGAGACTATGTCAAAGTAGTGATTACGATCCTATAGTGAGTTTGGTGAGGTAAAGGATTTTAGAGAGGGGACTTTTGAGCCAAGGAGTGCTCTCCTCTACCAGCTATTGCATCCCTCCATTGTACAACCCCATTGTAGCTCGGGGGTCCGCGGGGAAGAAGAGTACCCAAGGAGTAGGCTGGGAGGTTAACCGGTCAGTCATCACATTCAGTTCAAGTACGTCGTCATTCACTCTCGGAGGGACTAGTAACAAGGGAATACAAGTAACAAAAAAGCAAGTGGAATCTCGTCTTCTGGTGAACGGTACATATGTGTGGCAATATTATTTGGTATGATTGCTTTATGGTCTTAGTTAAATGTATGTAAATTTTATGATATGTGTTTTGAAATGAATTTCATAAATGTGTTAGACCGTGCTGATTTAATTTGAATTCCCAATTTATTTCACTTTGGGTTGTATTTTATTGTGGTTTAAAAAAAAAATGTATATAATCTGGGTGTGGGGTCCTTACATTTAGGTCCACCAACTTCATGTTGTCCCTCTGATTCGAGGATATTAGTATTCTGTGGATCTTCATCAGATTCTTCCGTTGTAACATTGTAACATTCTAAAGCATGTTGTAGCTGTGTACTCCAGTTAGTTGTACCCACGTGATAGGTTCAACGGGTGTTTGGAAGATTGCTACTTTAATTTCTTGAAGCACTTCATCAATGTATTCAAACCCATCTTCAAACTGAACGTCAGCAAGAAACTTTCTTTCACATCATCCCAGTCAGTGATTCCATGTCACAGCTTGGTCTCTAAATACCATTCTTTGGGACAACATCGAGGGTATGAATAAAGATATGTACCCACTCAGGCTGAGGTATCTCATCCCACGCCTTAGCCCATTGTGCTAGATGTTCACGCAGATCATCCTTCCTTGTGTATTTTTCAGTGAGTCGGGTGTTCACGTAGCCAAATCTTAATCACATCATTCTACGATATTCCTTCCAGTCAGCAAAATTATCCTTGTATGTACCCCACCAGCTTGCAAGCGTACCTATTAATGCTATATCTAAGGCCTGGAACTGATGTTCCTCTGGTACATCACTTTCAAAATGGTAAAGAAATATATTTACATAACACAAGCCATCATAGTAGGGTAATTTGTGTACCTCAGTGGATACACAGTGTAGAAATTTTGTAAGTCAATTACATTTCAGCGTAGAGACCTCATGCAACCAATTCTGCCATTTTTCTAACTCTTTGTCTAAATCTGATTGACAGGAACGGTCCTTCTCCCAGTTGATCCTTCCATCCGCAGTGGGATTGATCAAAACTTCATTTTGCATAGTTAACTTATAGATATGCTCAATGTCGTGATCTTCATAATAGCCACGATTCGATTTTGTAAATCGCGCACCTTCAACTGGATCCAACAAAAAAACTACCCAAAGTTCATTTTTCTCAAAGACTGTGCTTCGCTTCTTTAAGTTAATTGTTGCATTCATGTTAAGGGCCCAATCAATCCCGAGCAACACTGAGTATGGGTTACTATCATCAATGATCTCAATAACTTCGAAATAAGCCACTACTCTCGCTCCTTCAATATCTACAATTATCCCATGCAGGCACCCCATTGGAATTATCTTTTGTTGATTCTCCATGTGCAACTGAATTGGTGACCACTGTAACTTGGGCTTTCCCATACATTCCTAAGTCTGCTTCAGGAGTATGTTAGCATCAAATCCCAAGTCTAGGATTACTTGATCCATTTCGAAATTATCGATCTACACAGTCAGCCACATCTCCCTACTGATTCTCTTCTTGCTTTGGTTCACCTTATTGATTGTGTGTTTTCCTTGTAACGACTTATCCTTGCTGGTGCAGTTATCTATTAGTTATTGCAGTCCCTCTACTACCTTCTGATCTCGTAAAAACTTCATGCAGGTCTGCATAAACGATTTTAACATTGTGGGATCTGAGTCTTGTGTTGCAGGAGCATCTTCAAATTTCTCCTTCCACAAGATTATCGACATCTGGTTCTAAGACGTAGAAGCACCTGGACCCATAAAACTCTTTTTTTCCTCCATGAATGTCTCTTTTTCTTTACGTAAATCAAACCCATCATTATTCTCATTGGATTTTTGGAACCATGAGTTTGATTCTGGCTATTTTCCTTTGACCTTGTCTTCACCAATGGCTACACGAATTCGCGTGACTATGTTGACACTGGGATCGTCTTTACATGGCTCAAATCTCATCATTTGAATATTCTGCATCAATTTCTCATTCTTCTTCTCCTACATCTTCGCAACGAAGATTGGTAAATCTTCTATAACATGATCAAATTAACGACTATACTGACACGAAGGGTGCGTTGTATTTTGACAGTCGCATGCAAAGTGTCCTGGTTCTCTACAGTTGTGACAAATAATATGGCCCCGACCTCTTCTAACTCATCCTCATCCTCTTCCCTATCCTTGGAATCCTCCGCGGATTGTAGGTGAGCCTTGTTTGTTTTGTGCGTGGTTTTCAACCTACATCATATACATTGGAGTTTTGTCCCTCATTAGTTCATAGCTTTGACAATTCCTCTCATCATAACCAACTTATTTACAAAAGTTACAAAAGAGTTGCTTTGGAGACTATATAAACTTCCATAATAGGGAACAATTATCTGTTGAATGTTGTCATGATACTTGGTAGATACTACACCAGGTACTTGCAACGGTGCTCGATGCAGCAGAAGGTTCTAGCTTTAGCCGGTTAGGACCTCCTACAGCTATATAATCCCGGAATATAGGGCATTGATCCTTATGATGACCTTCAACCTTTCATTTTGTGCACCAAACTTTAGAATGTGCATCTGAATTAACCTCCTTTCCCTCCTTTTGATTCTGCAACTCCATATGCAAGCTCGTTAGTTGCGCTTGGATCTGTTGAACCCCTACATTTTTGTATCCTAGATCGGTGAGGCTTTTAGCTTCAACGTGATTTCCAATGCTTCAGCCTGAGATCGAATCTTCTACTGAGATAACGAAAATCTTAAGTGAGGTGATAGCGAAGCTATATACTAGTCTTTATGTTGCTCATATGAAATCTTAAGGTTAGTTTGACTCAGTAAGCACGTCAGTTGCTGATCTATATCAAACTCATTAACCCTTTGCTTGATCTCCTTGATCTCGATCACACACTGAGCTTTTGACTTCGACTTCATAAATTCTACATTCAGCACATCCTTTGTATTAGCCAATGAAGCAACCAAATGAGTTGTGTTGTATCTGATGTACCAGGTAAGTGCTCTATCTTGTAGTGTTGTAACTAGTTTTACTTTCTTCATATCATCATCATTGATCTACTACACTTACCACATAACCTTTGCGATGAACCAAAATTTTTCAGGATCCTCTGATCCTTGACCCCTAAATATAGGCATTTTCACTGTATTTTCCATACTGAATAGTGTAGGTGGAGGTGGAGGTGGAGGTGTAGGTGTATGAGGCGGAGGTGAAGGTGGAGGTGGAGGTGCTGGGGGAGGTGTAGGTGTATGAGGCGGAGGCGAAGGTGGATGTGGAAGTGGAGGTGGAGGTGTAGGTGTATGAGGTGGAGGCAAGGTGGAGGTGGAGTGGTTGGATGCTAAATTCCAGAAGTACCCTTATCTACTATTTGCACCGCACCTCTAGGCATACTAGGGCTACTTCGTTCTTCTTCACTTTTAGACTCTCCCAATAAGGGACTGTATGCACTTATGACAAATTTGTCCAAATCTACTCTAAATTTCTTTCCACTTCGCGTAGATCTAGTCGGACCCCTCCTAAACATTAAGGTAAAGGCATAATCCCCTTTTCACACAAAAACAATTTAATCCAGGTTTTTAACGATTACAGTTACTTACCTCTCGAACCCTTAAAGAATCACCATTTAGCTTCTCTATAAGACACAAATGTATCTATTGCAAATTCAGTGATGAAACTACCCAAAATACTATCAATCCAGTAATCAATAGCTCTTGCACCTTATAATCAAATATTTCAAGACGTTTGATTAATTTTGGAGTCCATGTGATAAGATCATCGTGCTTCCAAGTAGGTTCGGTATCTGTTAATTTGGACAGCCAGTCATATAATTTGCAGGGGAACGATGAAAATAAAACTTTGTGTACTTCTATGTAGAGATACCTCTGTAACCACTTCTCTTTTGACAAGCGCGGATTCTTATTCTCTTGAGCTACAAACTCATGCAACTTCCGATCGATCCACTTTTTGATTTCCTTCTTAATGGGTATCCACTTCTGCCACATCATGTATCCCTCAGATAGATCTTGGTCCTGGTAATGGGACCATTTGTTGGCTTGAGGGGGTTTGGACCTAGGTTCAGAATTAGTTGCGCTAACCAACAAAATAATACACTATCGGCCCTTTCAGAAACAACCCGCATAGCACATGATGCAGTGTCATGTGAGGCAGTATTGGGGGATGCTAGAACTAGGCTTCTGCATCGAGAAGCCTATGTGATGTGGTTAATACATTTTCTGTAGTTTCACATCTGATCTGACCTTCGCGAACCCTTATTCAGGAACTTGAATGATTTTTAGTTAAAGAGAGTTATAAACTTTGTGTAAACATCTAATCATGCATAAAATAACATATAACAGTAAATCCAGATCTTCACGGAGTACTTAAGATAAAATACAGATAGATGTCATTCGATTGCGCGTAAATATATAAAATACACAAATGCATAAAAATAAACAGAATTGTTTCAAATATCTTTTATTACTTCAAATCTTCCTTATACAAACCTTCCAGACCCTACGCACACAGCTGCAGGGGCCCACACACTTAGCTGCAAACTTACCAAGGTCTCTACGCACTTAGCTGCATGAGCTTTCCCCTTCGCCCAAATACAAAAAGTTCTTACAAGATCATACTCAAAAGTATTTCATCCATGAATTGATCCCCTTAGACTCACTAAGACACCTTTTTATACTCTTTTCTATTACAATACAATGGTCTGCAAACCATGGGCAGATTTCAAAACAATACCAAAATGTAAGGGGTTTTGACCTTCCTAAAACCCCTTGACTCCTATTTGACCTGCGCACTCCGCTCCTCAAAATGAGGGGATTTACAATATTTTAACAAAACTGACCCAGGGGACCCCGTCCCAACATGTAGTTGAGTAATTGTCTTTACTTTTCATGGCCACTTTTGGGCATGGATTGGTGGGCAGATTCAGTGGAAAGAGTGGGCTAGGTCAGTACTTTTGTCTCCACTGCCTAATTTCGTGGTTAGCCTTGTATCCTAGTCCCGTTGGATCTCCTTTACCGGCCACTAGCTTTAGGGTTGGCACTACCTATAAAACCATGACTTTGGTTGCATGGTCCCGCTTCCTCACGCCACCTACATCACCCTGTTCCACTAATTTTAACCATATTAATCTATTTTCTCATCCAGATCCACATAGGGTTAGCCTCCTCCTCCCCTTGTCCACACCTTGGGTCGGGCGTGGAACGATGCCTAGAGGTTGATGCATCTAAAAATAAAAGAAAAAGCATATTTTGGCCACTCTCAACAAGAAATGTACCACAAAATTAAAAAGATGGCCAGGACAAATAAATTTAGCACTTGGGCAAAAGCCAAACATGAGCTCTACCCCTTATTCATGGTCATCACCTTGGTTCCTATGGGCCGTAGATGAGCCCCCTTCATCATTAAAGAACACATGATTGTACCAACCCCTAGTGGGCAATGAATCACCCCACCTTAAGAGGGTATCCATTGCCATATACTACACATCATGCTCTCATCCCTTGGAGCCTCGAGCAGTTATCAAGAAAAATTGATCAGAGGTAAAAGGGATGTGAAGTGTTAGAAAATCAGAAAGGCAGAAAGATTTTCTTTATATTGATAATTACTTGTGATATTCTTATGTTTTCTTATGTTCCTCCTTTATCTTTACTTCATCAAGCAATTGCCAAAACGATAGCACAAATATCACAGGGACCAAATGTAGGCAGACAACAAAGGAAAAATCCATATCTAGGGGAAAACCCATTCAACAACTCTTCCTTAATAATTTCATGGAATGATCCAAGACTCTTGACCTAGACACAAAATTCCTCCACACCAAGTCAACCCTTTCAACAACAACTTTGACTTAGCAGTGACAACAACTTCGACTTAGCGGTAAACACAACTTCAACCAAGCAGCAACTTCGACCTAATAGAATTTTGACCTAGTAGTATCCCAACAAATAATTCAACCCAACAGAAGGAATTCAATCCAATAATAGCACTTCGACCCTCCAATAGTAGACCAGAAAATCCACATGTGTGAGAAAGGGATGGCCCAAAAACTTTGATCTTGTCATTTCCAACAATTCTCCTTCTTCCTTTGGAATTTCACACTTTTCTGCCCCCTCCTCTTGGATATCGAATTTGTGTGAGATATATCTCCAAATGAATTCTAACTGCTTGTATATATACCCTTTGGTAAGGTCGAATTACCCTATTTGAGGCCGACTTTGTGTGGAGGTAACAAATAACTTATTTGACTCAATAATAAATCTTTTTACATGATTCAAAATCCCACTAATGGTCTCTTTTAATGGACAATGACTCTAATGACAATATAAATCCTAGAAGTCCTCAATGGGGAATTTGACCTAAAACATGATGACCCAAGCATGAAACCCATGCGTTAATAAGTCATAACAACAACAATAAAAATTTATTTTTCTTCATTTGATAAATACATTTCATTATGACTCAAATACAATTATGAAGACCAAACCTAGTTACATTCTTCAACACTCCCTCTTAGCTAAGGAGGTATTCATACATACATAGACAAGTACATGGAAGATCTCAAAACACATGAACCATAAAGATTTTAGGCACTTACGATGCCACATACTAGATTCTTGACCAGAGCAATCTATCTGGGTGGGACTAAGATGGACTAAAGCTTCCAGTCTCTCTAGGTATCATTAAACTTACTTACTAACTAACCATCAACCCATGGAACTAGGTGCGTAATGCAATGTTAGAGCTCTATGACCAACACCACCCTCCCTTCTACTTCAGGAATTAGATATCAACACATATGCCAGCCAGATGTCCTCCTATGCATTTTACACACACAATGCCTTAATAGATCAAATCTCTCTCCCGATTAAATAGATCGGTAACAATGAGCATGCTTCCAAAACTTCGAGATATTTACCTGAATAGTCACAACCCTAATTAGTAACAACATTTCAAGTACTCATGAGTAAACACAAACCTTTGGGGTCTTTTGACATCTTGATGCTGCTTCACAACTTATCCTAGTAGGACCAAACAAATATTGACAGAATATTTCTCAATCATATCGCTTCCTTTCCTACTTCACATGCAGCAACCAAACCTTGCTTTCCTTCCTTCAACAACACCTCAATATGAATTTTCCAATTTCTTCAAGGTATCCATTATGGCTATAATATGCCCTTTCTCTCAACTTGGGAGATTTCCTTCCTTTTATCTTGACTCCCTCTTAACTTAGGGAGATCAACTTCTCTCTATGACATCGAAGAATATTTCATGGCTTCCATCCTCCTTGATCATCATCATTCATATAACTTCATTTATCATGCTTTATCAACCAAATTGACTTTACTTACGAATACCTTCAGCATCTTGAAGATTATGTACCTACACAACTTAGATAACAAGTACAACCAAAAACATATATAGAAGCATGAACTTAACTATATCATAATCATATAATAATGGAAGCATTGGATTTTAGACATCAAATACCTAAACTTAGTTAGGTTCATAATAAAAAAGAGACACATACTTCTATACTTCAACTTCTTGCTAGGGTTTTTTCATAAACCCTAGATTTCATCATCAAGACTTCGAGCAACTCAATCAAGATAACAATCTTCATTATATATAGGGTCTCGATATTTCTTCCAGAGATATGACATACTCTACTATAATATATTGCAAACCCTAGAAGCAATTCAAACAAGCATAGTTCTACAATGCATCCAACAAATTTAGAATTCATTTGTTACTAGGATTTAATGCACGCCTTAGATTCCATACATGAGACACTAAGCCTTAGATGTCAACAAACAAAACCAATCACAACGCAATTTAAGGTTTCAACAATGTGACCAACCTTATGTAAACTCTAGATTTTATCATCACATTTGAAACAATATCATCACATCATATCCTAGAGTATCAAACTTCTACTAGGGCTAGTTACAAACCCTAGAACTTTATGAACATCAATAATTTTGGCTAGCACATATATATAGGATTTACAAGCATATCAATATACATTAGGTAAACCCAAGACACATATATCAATACATCTAAAGTCAGAAATATAAAAACCTTTATTAGGTTAGGGTTTTGATCATATGAACAAAAGTACACCTAGGGTTTCATTCTTAGGAGCTTACTCTTGATACATAAGGGTTTTACTCATAAACCCTAATTTACAAAATCCTCAAGGTCTAGGAACACATTACTATCCAACCTTAAAGGACTAGTTTTTCCATAACAATACCAAGGTTCCAAACATGACATTACCATCAAAACCCCAAACATCAAACACATATTATTTTCTAGAAAGTAACCCTAAGTAGACTAGGGATTTCACATTAGCATACCCTTATGTTAAAGTTTTAGAGAGATACTATTAGGGTTCCACAAACATAATGTTTTAATGAGAGTAGATTTAATCTAGAGATTAATCACCCAAACAAGAATAACTATGATTCAAAGGTCCTATACATAACACTTGTTAGTAATGTAAAGAAAAATTCTTAGAATGAACAAATATACCTTTATCACAAAGAGAAACAAAACTTATAGTTTAAGACATACCTTTGAGTTAGACAAACCTTATAGAATATCAATTCCAATAGAACTTCTACTCTTTGTCTTGTGAGGTCTTCTTCATAACCCTTGAGCATATCAACAAGATTTTCCTTTGAGTTATACAAACCTTATAGGATATCAATTCCAATATAACTTCTATGCTTTGCCTTGTGATGTCTTCTTCATAGCATTTGAGCATATCAACAAGCTTTTACTAAACAAGGAAAATATAAAAAGAAAAGTTATTAGCATCTAGTATAAACACATCTAGATAAGAAAAGGAAAACCAAATATAAAAGATAATACAAGGAGTGAAATACTTATCTTTGGAAAACTAGTGAGGGATACCTCTTGATCCAATCTTGAGGGATACCTATAACTTTAAAAAAACAATTCAACAAATTTTTTCCAAAGCATGTTAAACCTATAAGTACTAAAAATCAAAATACAAAGCAATTGAAAAACTTAGAGTAGAGGGACTTAGTAGTATAAGTCCTCTATTTCTGATTCTTCAGTCTTGTGCTTCTTTGGAGATCCTTCTTCAGTAACATTTGCATGATCCCTATTTCATTTTATGTTTCTCGGATTGTTAGGACAATCACTTCTATAATGACCCATCTTGTGATAATTGTACGTCCAATTTTGGATAGGTCTATATTCCTTATATGCCCTTTAGACTTCTTTAATGATCCTTTGTTCATGTGATGAGCAGAATAGGCATTTGAAACTTTCTCCTCTTCATTCTGTTTGTTTCTTACTAGAGAAATCATGACTTCTTCCTTACTGCATGCATTTCATAGTTGTTCAAATGTAGCAGTTTGCTTCCAACTGTTGAGACCTAATGAGAAGGCACTCCAAGATGTTGGTAATCCTAGAAGTGAAGTGATCACAAGCTCCTTTTCACATATTATCTCATCAACTGCTTGGAGTTCATCTCTGATTCTAGTTATTATCACAAAGAAGGATGTCATAATGTCTTCTTTTTTCATCTTTATAGAACTTAATTCATTATAAATACTTTCTATTTGAACATGATTCTTGATAGTGAATCATTTGGATAGTGTCTCATACATCTCTTGAGCATAATCTATGTTGGATATATATGGAATGAAGTTGTCCTATATTCCATCCACCATTAGTGTCATGGTAAATATTTTTGTTTGCTTGAACTTTTCCTTTTCTGCATCACTTGACTCATTAATAGGCTTCTTTACTTTTCCTTTGACTAAATCCAATACTTTATTCTTCTCAAGGATGAGGTTTATCCTCTTCTTCCATGCCTTGTAGTTGGATAATCATTTTTAATTTGTTTTCTCCCTTCATTGAGTTAGACATTGTCCTTGAAGATGGTAGACTTGACTTCTTATATGATCCTTTTGATGATCCTTATTCAAACTTCTTAAAACTCCTTATTCTCTTCTTCATAAATCTTTAAGCTGACTTTTCATATCTTCTTCGCCTTAGCTTTGATACCATATTAGAAAATTAGAAAGGCTGAAATATTTCCCTTATATTGATAATTACTTGTGATATTCTTATGTTTTCTTATGTTCCTCTTTTATATTTAGTTCATCAAGCAATTACCAAAACAATAGCACAAATATCATAGATATGAGATGTAGGCAGACAGCCAGGGAAAAACCCTTATATAGGGGAAAACCCAGTCAACAACTCTTCCTTAATAATTTCATGAGATGAACCAAGACTCTTGACATAGACACACACTTCATCCACACCAAGTCAACCCTTTGAGCAACAACTTCGACTTAGCAGTAGCAACAACTTCAACCTAGCAGTAACTCCAGCACAACAGAATTTCAACCCAATAGTAGCCCAACAAATACTTTGACCCAACAAAAGGACTTTGATCTAGTAGCAACACTTCGACCCTCCAGTAGTAGGCCAGAAAATCCACGTGTGAGAGAGAGATGACCCAAAAGCTTCGATGTTGTCCTTTCTAAAAATTCTCCTTCTTCTCTTGAAATTTCACACTTTTTCTACCTCCTTTTCTCAGATATCAAACTTGTGTGAGATATGTCTACAAATGACTTTGATATGCTTGTATAAATACTGTTTTGGTGAGGTCGAATTTACCTTGTTTGAGGTCGACTTGGTGTAGAGGTAACAAATAACTTATTTGACTCAATAATAAATCTTTTTACACGATTCAAAAGCCTAAGAAGGGTTCTTTCAATGGACAATGATTTTAATGACTTAGGATAAATCTTGCAAATCCTCAATGGGGACTCTGACCTAAAACATGATGACCCAAGCATGAAACCCATGGTTTAATAAGTCATAACTATAATAATAATACTTTATTTTTCTTTCTTTTGATAAATACATTTCATTATGACTCAAATACAATTATGAAGACCAAACCTAGTTACATTCTTCAACATGAAGAAGGGTGGAAATACAAAGGTCGGGGTAACTCATGTACCATGACTTTCTCCCTCCTACACTCACATACCCAGGTCTGGGATTCCCTCATTATATCTACCCTTGTTCCATGACATGTGGTCTAGATGAATCCCATGATCTCCACTTTGTTCCACTACTATATCATTTTTCACCTACCACTTGAGGGATGTACCATGGACATGCCACCCCCTTTAAAGGTTGGAACCGCCTAATACAGTCCTTGATTATCCCCTTATTAACCTTGGAGACACTTGTACATGCCAAAGCCCACTATAGAAGGGCCTGCCACCATGGAGTGCCCCATGTAATCCATGACTTGTAAGCTCTTTTACTTGATTATTCTAATGATTTGTTGTATTGGAGTGTTAGGGGACACATTGGATTTTATGCAAGATTGTAGGTGGGTCTCCATATTGGGCTTGGTCACCCTATACAGTGTCCTAGAACTCCAGAGGGCCATATTGGCACTTATAGGGTGAGTGTTGATATTTAAGGGCTTCCACCATAGCAGAGAGTTCTTCATGGATCCCCAACACCACTCATTGATTGCTTGTGTTCCACCTTTTGGATGAGGATTATGCACCTGGTTCACCATGCGCAACCAGCTCCACACATTAACCATTTACTTGGAAGATGTTTTAGGGTCTAGAGGATTTCACCCACTGCAGAGGGAGAGATTATGTCATCATCCTAGCCCTTACAGATGGCCTACATGCATTTTTGATCCTTGTGCCCCCACACCCAGTTGGGAGCACAATAATTTCTTGATTGGAAAGAAATAGGCAAACCCCTTGTCCACTATGTTTGGAGTCCAAATTTACATCATGGAATCCCTATGACTTCATTATGCCTCCTCAGAGGCCCAACAACTCACTATATTGATCATTCTACCCTCTTGAGAGGCTTATTCGTGTTTTATTGAGTTATTTTGGTGAGATTGTCACCAAAAGTATTCTTATTATACAAATTATTTTATTTTAGGGGCATTATTAGTCCAAATTAGGCCATTCAAATCCCTTAGAAGGATTGTATAAATAGAAGTGATATGATTCATTTTCATCATCATCACTTAGATTGGATTAGTATCTCTTGAGATACTATCACACGTTTTGTTGGGTAAACTTTTGGAACTTTCTTGATGCAGTATGATGTTTGGATTTTCGCTATTGCCTTTGGAGCTTCGTTCTAATGCAGAGTTGATGAATGGTATACTCTCTCTCTCTCACATGTAAGTCAAATGCTGATGTTATTCTTGTTATTTTATTGGTTTACTGCATGTTATGATTATCATTATTCTTGTATGGGTTAAATTAAATGCAAAATTCTTTGGGAAACTTGAATAAGTAATTTAGTGCATGTGTTTTACTTGAAGAGAGCGGGTGAATGTTCTTAGAGTCACCTCTTATGTTGAAAGACCTTGAAACTTAATATCTTTGACAAATTTGAAGTATAAATCCACATTAGCATTGTTGTTTCCCTTGGAGAGGCTAGCAAAGATCAATTAGGGCTTCTTAGCACACAAAATTCTCGATCTATGTGTATCTTGACTCCATTAAGCCCAAGCAATAAGGCACTGATCCTCGTATCCCTTGGGTGGTAAAATTTCCCTCTTTTCTTCACTTTTCCCAATTTTAGGCCTAACCCCAAAAGGTCTCCTAGGGCATCATACGAAATATTTTGTAGCCATATAAACACCTTGAAAATTCGTCTACAACTGCAATGGGGTCTTCTCAAGGAGTCCTCCAAATTTTAGCACAATCCAATGGTGGAATCCCGAGATATCATAAGTCTTAACTTGAGGATCATTTCTTTCCCTAGGTTGATTTTGGGTTACTGTCCTCACTTGGATAATTGCATTCAAATTTCAAAAGAAAATTAGTTTTTTTATCCTATTCTCTTCCCTAATTAGTTCAAGCCCCTCTTTGGTTGATCAACTCCATATCCTTGACCTAGTTTAGGTCCACTTGGGTTCTCTTTGGTCATGCAATTTTATAACTCAAATTCCACAAGGACTACATAGAATGCATTTCTCCATAAGGATCCTCAAGTATGGGAAGTGCCTTGTTAAGGCATATCCTCTAACCCTAGGCTGAATTATTCTCATAAACCTTCTAAGAGATCCCATCACCTTTCTTCTCAAGCAAGTAAGCTATTTAATTGAGTCTCTCTTGTGAATAGGATTTAGGAATCACTCCTTATCTGGTCATTGATCCATTCTTCATTGTGATTCCTCTTATACTAGGTCTCCTCCCATCAGTGAAAATCTGTAAAGTGTAGGGAGCCTTAGCTAAGGTGACATTGGGCTATCGCTCCATTGTTGACCCTTGACCTAGTAGTTTCTCTATAGGATCCTGTCCTAGGACCCCTATTAGTTTGAGCAATAACATTTTGGCGTTGTTGTTGGGGACACAAGACATATGTTTTGTTTTGCATACGACATATTGACATATCATTACTGGCAACTCCATTGGAAGAAAGAAACTCTAGTTCTTCATTGAACTTCAAATTTAATACTTGTAGGGTAAAGCGGGCGTCTATCAATGCATTTTAATTCACCCTGGCAAGTCCATTTTAATCCTAATATGCAAAATCATAAAAAATGGACTATTCTCAAAAATATATTAATCTTGGTCCTACATTTGCAAAACTCTATGATCAAGACCTCCAAGAAATGTAAAATAATCTAGAAAAATATTTTGAGTTTCATGAAGACTTATTGGAGAACATGGATAAGGAATTCATGCTTAGGTTTCATGGGTCAACACAAATGAAACTCTACATAATTGTGTGCCTATGAGAAGGACCCTAGTCGTATCTTTGACTTTGCTAGCATAGCTTGTGCTTTTAAAATTATGACTGACTTACTCAATGAAAATTATTATAATCAGTTGCAAAGCCCCACAAAAGGTAATCAATTAGATGATCAAGGTGACACTAAATAAAGTTCAAATGTGAAGGATCATCATGAAAGTGAGGAATATATGGAAGAGTGGAATCTATCTAAAGAATATAGTGATGAGGACCTTCAAGATACAAACTTAAGGATTGAGAATGTGCAAGGCATGAGTGAAAGCCCTATTGAAGCACATGAAGATGAACACAATGAAGCGGGGACTTTCATTCAAGAAAGGCTACTTGAGGGTATGAATATTGTAGATCTATGTGAAGATGACATTTCTGATTTCTTGTGCATTAATGAGGGAAAATGGGATATGGGAAACCATCATTTTAATAGTGACCTTATTTATGATACTGGCATGGAAAATGAGGTTGAAATTGATTCTCCTTTTCTCCAGGGCGTTACTCATAATGATATCCCTACTCACAACATCAAAAGGGAGGATTGTGGTTTTCCCTCACATGAAGAGGGTTTTGGAAATAGTAGGCCCCATTTATGACACTTATGATGACACTCAAAAAGGCCTTGTCTTCCCATACCTTCCCCAGGATCCTGATAGCATAGCTACATTACCCATGAGCATGCACCTTTCCATTTCTCACATTAGCACCATCATTGATGATATTTTTTCCCCTTCTAAGTATGATGTTGAGGAAGAACCATCAATTAGTTGTACCCCTCCTCCCCATTCATACCCTCAAGATTCTAAATATGATCATCATGAGAAAAATGCTTGTTGTGTCTCCCCTTGTCATCGATCTCTCTTTCCTCCTAATCATGACCATATGGTGGTCATAAAGCATGACATTAATTATTAGGACCATAATGGGGATGATATGTCTCATGTTGTTATCCATTAGAGGTTTATGAGCTTAATTGTTGATATCTCTATATTTTGGTGGGAAGAAAGGATCGTGTGGAAAATATTCCATCCCTTGGCTCCCTCTTTCCCTGTGATACTCCATGCACACCTCTCGTCCTTGTGACCTTCCATGTTGTCATTACTACCCTTGCCTTTGGATCTAGTGCATGAGTGAGCATAAGGGTAGTTTCTTTCATATTGACTAGATGATATGTTGGTTAAATTTGGTCTATGATTACATTTAGTATTTGGGTGATATAACCTGCATGTTAGGGTAGGATGCATTGCATGCTTATTTTCCCTATTAGAACTAACATCATATAATATTAACATGCTAGATTCATTGCATTTATATTAAGATTGCATTTGAAACTTTATTTAAAATTTATACTAGTTGCTTTTAGTGGCCTAATACTAAGCATGGGTGATTATAAGACACTGCAAAAACATGTTGCCCTATGTGCTTGGTCTTTGATATGTGGAGGTAACAGGTCTACAAGATTAATAGATTGTTGGTGTTCTCATGACCTCCTGTTCGAGTAGCTTCATGCACCTCTCCGAGAACTCATGTCCCAGTTGGAGCCAGATGTTACCCACCACCTATGGGTAGTGTATATAGGAGAAATGTTTTCTCCTAGGTGGTCCTTAGCTAGCAGCCACCATCCCCTTGCATCCATTAAATAGCTCGATGTCCAATTATCTCTACCATCTGAGCCAGCCATGTGGTCCCTCACCCACTTGTTATCATTGTATGTTTGAAGGCAGGCCTTCCAACCCCAAAGGTATGCCAATTTTTCATTGGTGTAGTTGAGTAATTTTCCTTACTTTTCATGGCCACTTTTGGGTATGGATTGGTGGGGGGATTTAGTGGAAAGAGTGGGCTAGGTATGTACTCTTATCTCCACTGTCTGATTTCGTGGTTAGCCTTGTACCCTAGTCCTGTGAGATCTCCTTTATTGGCCATTAGCTTTAGGGTTGGCACTACTTGTGTAGAAATTAGCTTGTATATTTGTAACTGCTCATGAAATTTTAATCAAAATCACAAGACACAAACCTATTCTACTTCTTTGCGGACATCAATTCACAATTTAGAACAAAAATATCAGACATGCAAGAAGAAATATAACACATGCAACAAGTATTGTTATCTAGAGAAATAAATTTGCTAAAAAACCCCAATGCCTACTTGCATTAATCAAATTAAGGGAGATATATTACAATTTATTTACTCAATTGAGCACACCCTACAAGAGCATAACCTCTCTCTCTACCCACTGAAGGCTTCTAACCCTGACTTAGTCAATTTTTGCCTCTACTTGAGCTCCTATTTCATTGCGTTTTTCCTTGAGGAATTAGGTCCATATTATTTAGGAGATTCATCAAATTGAATTGTGCAATTCCTTATGCTGATCATCTGAGTGCATGCAACACTTGTACACTCAAGAGTGCATGTAACACTTGTACGCTGAAGACTAGTCTGTAACTAATGTTACACTGCCTTGGAATCTCCACCTCAATTGGGTAACTAGAATTTTTTGCATGGAACTATCTATTTTGGGTTTATTGATCATTTAAATACAGGGTCACTAAGTTTCACTGAAGTCCCACTTCTTAACTGACCTTCCATTAGTTCCTCTAAAAGTTGGAACTTGTTTAATTGAAAACAACCTGAGATAATTGACCATGATTATGAAAAATTAGCAATCACACATGTTGAACTGAACTCTTACTCCTCCAACTTGAATTTACTGAGTAAACTAGGTGACACAAGCCATGTCACACAAGTTAACATCATCCAAGTTGTCTGTTTATGTGGAAAATAGAATTTTCTCAATTTAATCAAGGCAAAATCAAATTGAGAATTTCTTGTTGCATTTTTCAACACTCCCTCTCAGTAAGAAAGGGATTTAAGATAGAGGAGGAATGACTTGTTATAGAGTTTTATGAACCCCTATCTTGCACATGTGGAACTTGAACTTCCCTCTTGACAAGGCCTTTACCAAAATGTCAACATCTTGTTCCTTTGTTGGAATGTACTACAACAACATTATCTACCTCTGCACATAGTCCCATAAATTGTGATATCATATATTTATATGTTTAGATAGATCATGAAAAATAGGGTTCTTAGAGAGCTTGATGCAACTCTAGTTATCACAGTAGATCATAGTTGGATCCATCATCTGACCAAACAATCCAACTAGAATCTTTTTCATCCAGATCGCCTCACATGATGCTTGATTGGCAGCCATGTATTTTTATTTTTTTGAGTTGAGTGCCACAAATCTTTACTTCATGTTGTACTAAGAAATCATTTTACACCCAACACTGACCACTTGATGTACTCTTTCGGTATGATGGACTCCTTGCCCAATCTGCATCTGTGAAGCCACATAGATTCACTCCCTTTGTATGTATGTACCATAGTCCAAACTGAGTAGTGCCTTTGAGGTATCATAGAACATGCTTAGCTTCCTTCCAAAATAATTTGGTTGGCCTAACCATGGCTTGGCTTAGTTGGTTGAATGCATAGCACATATCTGGTCATGTGTTCACAAGATACATTAGCGAACCCACCAACTGCCGATAAATAGTAGCATCCACTTCCTCACCTAAATGCCTGCTTGCATTGATCAAACGAATGGATATGGATTACAATTTCTTTTCTCCACTAAGCATACCTTTCAAGTGCATAACCTATCTCTCTATTCACTGAAGGCCTCTGACCTAGACTTAGTCAAATTTTTTCTTTGTTTGAGCTCTTATTTCCTTGTGTTGTTCCTTAAGGAATTATTCCCCTATTATTTAGAAAATTCCTCAGATTGAATTGCGCAATTCCTTAGGTTGATCATCTGGCTAAATGCAAGACCTGTACACTCAAGACTAGTCTACAACTGATGTTACACTGCCTTGGAATCTCTAGCTCATCCAAGTAATTCGAATTCTCTGCATGCACTAGCTATTTTGGGTTGATTGATCAGTTAACTAGATGATCACTAAGTTTGACTAAAGTCCCACTACTTAACTGACCTTCCACTAGTTCCTCCAAAAGTTGGAACTAGTTAACTAAAATCAACCTGAGATAACTAACCTTAATTGCTACAAATTAGCAATCACACATGATGAACTAAAATCTAACTCCTCCAACTCAAATTTAGTGAGTAAACTAGGTGACAAGGGCCATGTAACACAAGTTAAAATAATGCAAGTTGTCTGCTGGCATGGAAAATTGAATTTTCTTAATTTAATCAAGGAAAAATCAAATTGAGAATTTATTGCTGCATTTTTCAACAACTTGGAATATCCAAACTTTGGTTGCATGGTCCCACTTCTCGACACCACATACAGCACCCCCTTCCACTCATTTTAGCCATATTCATCTCTTTTCCCTTCTAGGTCCACATAGGGTTAGCCTCCCTCTCCCCTTTTCCACACCTTGGGTTAGCCTGGAACGATGCCTAGAGGTTGATGCAGCTAAAAAGAAACAAAAAGGAACAATTTGGCCAGCCTCAACAAGAAATGTACCACAAAATGCAAAATATGGCTGAGACATACAAATTTAGCATGTGGGAAAAAGCCAAACATTATTTGTACCACTTATCCATATCCATCACCTTGGTTCCTATGGGCCCTAGATGAGCCCCCTTTATCATTAAGGAACCCATGATTTTCCCAATACACATCATTATCTCATCCCCTAGAAACCCGAGTAGTTATGAAGAAAAATTGATCAAAGGAAAAAGGAATATGAAGAAGGGTGGAAAAGCAAAGGTCAGGGTAACTCATCTACCACGATTTGCTCCCTCCTACACCTACATACCCAACTGCGGGCTTCCCTTATTATAGCTACCCTTGTACCATAACATGTGGTCTGGATGAATCCTCTAATCCCCACTTTGTTCCATTAGTATATCATTTTCCACCTACCATTTGAGGGATGTACCATGGACATGTCACCCCCTTTAAAGGTTGAAACCGCCTAATAGGGTCCTTGATTAGCCCTTTATTGAGCTTGGAGACACATGTACATGCCAAAGCCCCACTATGGAAGGGCATGCCACCATGAAGTGCCCCATTGATTCCATGATATTTAAGTTCTTTTAATTGATTATTCTAATGATTTGTTGTATAGGAGGGAAAGGAGATGCATTGGATTTTATGCAGAATTGTAGGTGGATCTCCATATTTGGCTTGGTCACCCTATACAGGGTCCTAACCCTCCAAAGAGCCATATTGAAACTTGTAGGGTGAGTGTTGATAGCCATGGGCCTCCACCATAGTAGAGAGTACTTCATGGATCCTTAACACCACTCGTTGATTTCTCGTGTTCCACCTTTTGGATGAGGATGATGCACCTAGTTCACCATGCCCAGCTTGCTCCACACATGCACCATGCACATGGCAGATGTTCTAGGGTCCATAGGATGTCTCTCACTGTAGATGGATGGATTATGTCATCATCCTAACCCTTACAGATGGTCTACATGCATTTCCAATCCACTTGGAGATCCATGAGGATGTCTTATACCCCCACACCCACTTGGGAGCACCATAGGTTCTTTCTTGGAAAATAAGGGGCCAACCCCTTGTCCACTATGTTTGGAGTCCAGTTATACATCATGGAACCCCTAGGACTTCATTAGGAGTTTTCAAAGGCCCAACGACTCACTATATTAATCATTTTTCACTATTGAGAGGTTTATTCTTTTTTTATTGAGATATTTTGGTGGGCTTGTCACCAAAAGTATTGTTATTATGCACATTATTTTATTTTAGGGGAATTATTAATCTAAATTAGGCCATTCAAATCCCTTAGAGGATTGTATAAATAGAAGTGAGATGATTCATTTTCATCATCATCACTTGGATTGGTTTAGTATCTCTTGAGAGATTTTCTCACTTTTTGTTGGGTAAACTTTTGGAGCTTTCTTTATGCACTATGATGTTTGGATTTTCACTATTTCATTTGGATATTATTTGTCATGCAAAGTTAATGAATGGATATACTCTCTCTCTCTCTCTCTCTCATGTAAGTCTGATTTTGATGTTATTCTTGTTATTTTATTGGCTTACTACATGTTATGATTATCATTATTCTTGTATGGGTTAAAGTAAATGTGAAATTATTCTAGGAACCTTGAATAAGTTATTTAATGCATGTTTTGTACTTGAAAAGAGTGGGTGAATGTTCCTGGAGGAACCCCTTAGGTTGAAAGACCTCAAAAATTCATATCTTTGACAACTTTGAATTATAAATCCCTAATGACCTAGTTTTTGCCCTTGGAGAGGTTGGCAAAGATCAATAAGGGCTCCTTTGCAAAATAAATTCTCGATCTATTTGTATCTTGACTCAATTAAGCCCAAGAAATAAGGCATTGATCCTTGTATCCATTGGGTGGTCAAATTTCCCTTTATTTTCTTCACTTTTCCCAATTCTAGGACTAACCCCAGAAGGTCTTATAGGGAATCACACGAAATATTTTGTATCCATCCAAACACCTTGAAAATTGGTTCACAATTGCCCTGGGGTTTTCTCAAGGGGACCTCCAAATTCAACCACAATATAACTGTGGAATCCCAAGATATTGCAATCCCTAACTCGAGGATCATTTCTCTCCCTAGGTTGATTTTGGGTTAATGTCCTCACTTGGATTATTGGATTCAAATTTCAAAAGAAAAATAGTTCTTTGATCCTATTCTCTTCCCTAATTAGGTCAAGCCCCTGTTTGGTTGATCAACTACATATCCTTGACCTAGTTTCGGTCCACCTAGGTTCTCTGTGGTCTTGAAATTTTATAACTCAAATTCCACAAGGACTACATAGAGTCCATTTATCCATAAGGATCCTTAAGTCTAGGAAGCCCCTTGTCAAGGAATATCCTCTAACCCTATGCCAAATTATTCTCATATTCCTTCTTAGAGATCCCATCACCTTGCTTCTCAAGCAAGTAAGATATTTAATTGAGTCTCTCTTGTGAATAGGGTTTAGGA
The DNA here is from genome assembly GCA_000404065.3 of Pinus taeda. Taxonomy (NCBI): domain Eukaryota; kingdom Viridiplantae; phylum Streptophyta; class Pinopsida; order Pinales; family Pinaceae; genus Pinus; species Pinus taeda. The sequence goes on from APFE030190734.1 coordinate 31,452, forward strand.
ATCACTCCTTATCTGATCATTGATCCATTCGTCATTGTGATTCTTCTTATACCAGGTTTCCTTCCATCAGTGAAAGTCTGTTAAGAGCACAAACCCTTAACTGAGGTGATATTGGGCTATCACTCCATTATTACCCCTTGACCTAGTAGTTTCTTTATAGGATCCCCTCTTAGGACCCCTGCTAGTTTGAGCTGTCACTTTGGCGTCGTTGTCAGGGACAAAAGACGTGTGTTTTGTTTTCCATACAAAATATTGACATATCATTATTGGTGACTCCATTGGAAGAACAAATCCCTAGTTATTCATTGAACTTCAAAGTTAATGCTTGTAGGGTGAGGCAAGCATCTATCAAGGCATTTTAATTCACCCTAACAGCTCCATTTTAATCCTAATATGAAAAATCATAAAAAAAATGGACTATTGTCAAAAATATATTAATCTTGGTCCTACATTTGCAAATCTCAATCATCAAGACCTTCAAGAACTGCAAAAGAATGTGGAAAAATATGTGTAGTTTTATGAATATTTTTTGGAGAACATGGTTAAGGAATTCATGCTTAGGTTTCATGGGTCAACACAAAATCAACTCCACATAATGATTTGTCCCTATGAGAAGGATCCTAGTTGTCTCTTTGACTTTGTTGGCCTAACCTGTGCTTTTAATATTTTGACTGACCTAATCAATGAAAAATAATATAATCAATCACAAAGCCCCACAAAAGGTAACCAATTAGATGATCAAGGTGACATTGAAGAAAGTTAGAATGTGAAGGATCATCATAAAAGTGATGAATATATGGAAGAGTGGAATCAATCTAAAGAAGATAGTGATGAGGACCTTCAAGATGCAAAATTAAGGATTGAGAATGTGTAGGGCATGAGTGAAAGCTCTATTGAAGCTCATGAAGATGAACACAATAAAGGAGGGACTTTCATTCAAGAAAGGGTACTTGAGGGTATGCATATTGTAGCTCCCTATGAAGATGACATTTCTAATTTCTTGTGCATTACTAAGGGAAAATGGGATATGGGCAGCCATCATTTTAAAAGTGACCTTATTTATGATATTGACATGGAAAATGAGGTTGAAATTTATTATCCTTTTCTCCACGACGTTACTCATAATGGTTTCCCTACTCACACCATTTAAAGGGGAGATTGTAGCTTTCCCTCACATGAAGAAGGTTTATTGGAAATGGCAGGCCCCATTTACGACACTGATGAAGGCCTTGTCTTTCCATACCTTCCCTGGGATCTCGATATCATAGCTACATTACCCCTGAGTCCACACCTTGCCCTTTCTCAAATTAGCACCATCATTGATGATCCTTTTTCCCCTCCTAGGTATGATGTTGAGGAAGAACCATCCATTAGTTTTACCCCTCCTCCCCGCTCATACCCTCATGATTTTGAATATGATCATCATGAGCAACCTGCTTATTGTGTCTCCCCTTGTCATCAATCTCCCTTTCCTCCTAGTCATGACCCTATGGTGTTCATAAAGCATGACATTAATGATAAGGACCATAATGGGGATGATATGTTTGAGGTTTCTATCCATCGAAGGTTTATGATCTTAATTGTTGATATCTCTATATTTTGGTTGGAAGAAAGGATCATGTGGAAAAGATTGCATACCTTGGCTCCTTCTTTCCCTATGATACTCCATGCATGCTCACTTCATTTTTCCACCTCCTTCCTTTGTGATCTTCCATGTTTTCATTCCTAACTGTGCCTTTGGATCTATTGCATGAGTGAGCATATGGGTAGTTGCTTTCATATTGGCTGGATGATATGTTGGTTACAATGGGTCTATGATTACACTTAGTATTTGGGTGATATAACATGCATGTTAGGGTAGGATGCATTGCATGCTCATTTTCTCCATTATAACTAGCATCATATGATATTATCATGTTAGATTCATTGCATTTAGATTAATATTGGATTTGAAATTTTATTTATTAGTTGATTTTAGTGGCCTAATACTAAGCATGGGTGATCATAAGACACCACAAAAACATGTTGCCCCATGTGTTTGGTCTTTGATATGTGCAGTCATAGGTTTATGGTACCAAAATATTTTTAGTGTTCTCATGCACCTCTCTGAGAGCTCATGTTTCAGTTGGAGCTAGATGTTACCCACCACTTGTGGTTAGTGTATATAGGAGAAAAATTTTCTCCTAGATGGTCCTCATCTAGCAACCAACAGCCTTTTGTAGCCACAAATACCTTGATGTGCCATTATCTCCACAACCTGAGCCATCCATGTGGTCCCTCGCCCATTTGTTATGATTGTATGTTTGAAGGCGAGCCTCTTGACCTCGAAGGTATGCCAACTTTTCATTGGTATAGTTGAGTAATTTTCACTTTTGAGCATGGACTGGTGGGGGGGGGTTCGGTGGAAAGAGTGGGCTAGGTTTGTACTCTTGTCTCCACTCCTTGATTCTGTGATTAGCCTTTTATCCTAGTCATGTAGGATCTCCTTTACTGACCACTATCTTTTAATCAAAATCACAAGACACAAACCTACTCTACTGCTCTACGAACATTAATTCACAATTTAAAATAAAAATCCCATACATACAACAAGAAATAATACACATGCAACAAGCATTTTTATCTAGGGAAAACAATCTGCTAAGAAACCCCAATTCCTGCTTGCATTAATCAAATGAATGGAGATTTATTACAATTTCTTTGCTCAACTGAGCACACCCTGCAAGTGCATAACCTATCTTTCTACTCACTGAAGGCCTCTGACCCAAACTTAGTCAATTTTTTCCTTGCTTGAGCTCCTATTTCCTTGTGTTGTTCCTTGAGGAATTAGACCCCTAATTGAATTGTGCAATTCCTTAGGTTGATCATCTAACTGCATGCAATACCTGTATACTAAAGACTAGTCTACAACTAATGTTACACTGCCTTGGAATCTCCACCTCAACTAGGTAACTCGAATTATCTACATGCACTAGTTATTTTGGGTTGATTGATCAGTTAACTGGATGATCACTAAGTTTGAATGAAGTCCCACTGCTTAATTTACCTTCCACTAGTTCCTCCAAAAGTTGGAACTAGTTTAACTGAAAACAACCTAAGATAAGTGATCTTGATTGCTATAAATTAGAAATAACACATGTTGAACTAAACTCTAACTCCTCCAAATCTAATTTACTTAGTAAACTAAGTAAACTGGGTGACACAAGCCATGTCACACAAGTTAACATCATACAAGTTGTCGGTCGATGTGGAAATTCGAATTTTCTCAATATAATCAATGCAAAATCAAATTGAGAATTTCTTACTACATTTTTCAACACTCCCTCTCAGCAAGAAAGTGATTATCAACCACCGCTATCTTGCACCTATGGAACTCAAACTTACCTCTTGACAAGGCCTTTGCCAAAATATCAGCATCTTATTCCTCTGTTGGAATGTATTTCAGCAAAAATATTCGCCTTTGCACACAGTCATATAAATGGTGATATCAGATATCTATATGCTTGTATCAATCGTGAAAAGTGGGATTCTCAGAGAGCTTGATTCATCTCTGATTATCATAGTAGATCACAATTGGATCCATCATCTGACTAAACAATCCAACAAGTATCTTTCTCATACAGATCGCCTCACATGTTGCTTGACTCGCAGTCATGCATTATGCTTATTTCGAGATAAGTGCCACATATATTTTCTTCTTGGTGTACCAAGAAACTATTGTGGACCCAACACTGAAAAAATCCACTTGATGTCCTCTTTCAGTCTAATGGACTCCTCCCCACCCAATCTGCATTTTTGAAACCACATAGATTTATTCCCTCTGTCCATTTGTACCATAGTCCAAACTAAGTAATTCCTTTGAGGTACCATAGAACATGCTTAGATGCCTTCCAAAATAATTTGGTTGGCCTAACCATAGCTTGGCTCAGCTAGTTGAGTGAATAACACATATTTGGTTGTGTGTTCACAAGATACATTAGTGAACCCACCAATTGTCGATAAACAATAACATCCACTTCCTCACTTGAAGTGGCATCCTCTTTCCTCTAGTTGGTCACTAAAAGTGTCTCCATGGGTTTGCAACTGTCCATGTGGAACCTATAAAGTATCTCGTTGGCATACTTGCCCTAAGAGATGAACAGTTCTTCATCGCCTTACCATACTTCCAATCTGAGGAAGTAGTGCATGAGATCCATGTCCTTCATTTCAAACTCTCTTGCAAGGTTCTCCTTGCAAGATCTGATCAATTTCTCATCACCAGTTAAAATTGTTGAGATTGCAACAAGATGATAGAGCTTAGTGAAAAGAGTCGCCTTCACTAAGTGGGCCCGCAGGCTATTTTTGGCGCAAGTCTATTTTTAGACTATGTCTATTTTTAAACATATGGATCATGTCTATGGATTGCAGGTTGCTGTTTATGGATGATTGATCAAGTTGGGAAAAATAGATGGATTTCTATTTTTAGATCACAGCGGAGTGACTGCTCAGTCTAAATATAGAACAGTCAAATATTATTAGCTCATAATAATATTTAGACTATAAACTTTGTCTTATTCTCTTGGAGCACTTCAGGATGAGCTACGGATGTGGTACATGCAGATCCCAGAAGGAAATACGTGGTTACCCATGGGATGACTAATATTTGCATTCAGGACTTCAGTTAGAACTCAAGTGAGTTGAGTTTAGTGGACTGGAGGTGCAGTTGATGGAGTTCTATTCAGTTTAGCTTTGTTAAACTGGTTGTATTTAGTCTAACTGGAAAATAGACTAGAGCTGAGTTGGGTGAATTAGATTAATTAATTCACAAGTTATTAACTCATAATACAACTAATGAATACATCAGTTAACTCAGTTGCATGTTAGTGCATGTTCAGTTCAGCAGGGACAGGTGTTAGAGGATCAGATTGCTATCAGTTGTGACTATAGCTGTGCATGATGATTTGCACAATCAGGGGATTGAGTATGCCAATGAGGATTGCATGGTTCAGCCAAGGAAATACGAGTTTGCTTCAGCCATTCATCATTATTCTCTTGCAGGATTGCGCAGTAGAGGCAGGCAAGCAGCGGAAGAGATTTGGAGATCAGATCTGAGCTGTATTGTGCGTAACAGAGGTGGAGATACTTGTGAGAAGTATTATGCTGTGTAACGTTACATGACTCAATCATTAATATACAGATAGTTGGGGTTTTTAGCGAGATGCTTTCCCCGGGATACATACTGTGTTAATGTGTGAATGCTCTTGATGTTTTATTGTTATTGATGCTGCTATATTGATGATCAACGTAGAGGAGCTTATGTATTGTGTATGTTTTCCGCAATAGTACATGATCAGGATAATCTCTGTTGAATATGTGTTAAATTATTCAAAATTTCTACATACTTCCACTATTAATCAAGACTACTACTGGGCGATGTTTAATAAACCCTCTGGTTTTGAGCGTTTGAGGGGAAGAAATCCCTACCAAGGCATGCAACGAAATAATTGGTTCGTCAGAGACATTGTCCTATTGGTTGTCATCCTCTAGCGGCTCATGTTCCTCGAGTGGAGGATCTTCCTCTGTTGAGATGTAGTGAGTGGCATCTATTTGAAAGAATTTGGGCTCCTTACATTTATGACCTGGGGAGTATTTTTCATCACAGTAGTAACATAGCCCTTGCTTCCTTCTTTCGGCCATTTCCACAGGGGACACCTTCTGGACCTTAAGTGTTTGAGTCGTGTTCTGAGCCTGTGGGGGACGACCTTTAGCGGGGAATTTGGGCGGACTGTATTGGGGGCTTGCTAATGCACGTTCCACCTTACGAGCTTCCTGGCAAGCCTCCATCCACGTGGGAGGGTGGTGAAGTAGAACTTGAGCTCTGATGGCTTCTTTAAGACCGCTGATAAAACATTCCGTGTAGAACTCATCTGTGAGACCCTTAGTGCGGAAAGCTAAGCTTCAAAAGCATTAATATATTCCTCCACTGTACCAGTCTATCAGAGCTTAGTGAGACGACCCAAATAAAAGTCTTCATGTTCAAAGCGATCTCGAAGAGCTTTGGTAAATTGGGCCCAAGTCCGAAAATATCCATTACAACGCTGATGCCATTCCCACCATTGCCACCGTCCATTGTCAAAGTACATGCTCCCCAACACAAGCTTAGTCGCATCATCTAGGATATGATTCAATTTGAAATACTGCTCCATTTGTGCTAGCCATGCGGACGGGTGAGAACCGTTAAATTTATGCATATCCAACTTGGGAGGTCGCTGACTGGGTGGTGGATGGGTGTGCCGGAAGTGAGGAGAGTGGCTAGATTCACCATAATTGGCTTCATGGCCATTATACCCCTCCTCGTTGGCTTGCTCCTTGTCGTTTGACATAAAATCATCCTTGCCTTTTTCGTGCAATTTCTGTAGTTGGATACTTAGTCCGCTAAGTTCTCTGTTCATTTTGTCCAGATCTAGTCTGTGAAGCTGAGTTTGGATTTCGTTCACATTTCCTTCCAGTTTTTTGATCCTTTCATTGGCCATCACTTGAGCTCTAGTTGCTACCATACACCGACCTGATGAAAAATTGGGACCGCCAAAAAATTTTCCCAATTAATTGAATGGTACCACCATGCTCAGCTCGTCGTCTTGATTTTAATGGGCTATATCACCCATAAGCGTCCTGATATATATATATATATATATATTTTACTCCTAACGGAGTTTTACTCCTTGATCAATACTGCAGTCGCCAAATCCTCAAAATGTCAATGTGGCCAAAAGTCCTGTGACAATTATACACTGGTATAGGAACCCTTCACAGCGCTTCTAGTCTGGTGGATCTGAGAGATCTCAATGGCAGATTGGGTAGCGCTGGACGGCTGAACTGACCGATTCTGCAGATCTGATGAATCTAATAGATCGGAACTGGCTGATTCGGACCAATGTTTGTTGCTGCTGCACTCCTTTGCTCAAGTAGATCTGGAAGAGATGATGATTAAAAAGGAACTAGGGTCTTGAGGAGTGTCAGGTGCTACATATCGCAATATACATAAGGGTCTGGCAGTAGTACTTGGCCCAATGTTTGAGGGCTCTAACTAAGGAGGGTCGACCGTACCCTTAGCCACACCACCCGACTACCTTATCGTACAGGCGCGTAATCTCTCCGAGTACTGTTCTCGGTGTACTGTAGCCACAAGACGATCGCTTATTTATCTATGGCGAGGTTTTCAGGGAGCCTATGGGGCTTCCAATATACCCAGAGGGTACGTGGAAGACAGTCCATGCGCGGTTCTGTCTAATGTACTACTACTCGAAGGGGTAGCCAAAGGGGTTACAAGGGAGTCCAACAGACATGACCACCTCTTGTATTTCCTGTGTGCATACCTCCCCAAATCCGCAGATTTATGCGCTCAATGACAGATCCCGTGGTTTAAAGACGTCGGAACACGTCTCGAGCCAATTTTTTTTTTTCTACTAATTGAAGATCCCACCGGCCCTAGAAAGAGCTCTGATACCACTTGTTATGCTTCCTAACCTTCAAATTATACCCAAATACAGAATATGCGAAGAAAAGAGACCGATAACATAGAATATGCGAAGAAAAGAGACCGAGAACACAGAATGGAAATGACTTTATTATTCAGAGAGAAATGTTCACTTGCCTCTTCGAGGGGGAAACCTCCAATAGAGCAGAGCTCGATTACAAAAATAAGACACGATGCTCCTCGCAGGGAGTTACTATCCTTTATATATGACTCCTACAAGTAATGCCACGGGTCAATACCGCTTATTACTAATACCATCTATCTAATACTACAGCCCATTTGTAACTAACTGTGGTTCCTTTATTAATTGCGGATTAACCACTTACAATTATTAATATGGGCTTTATTGACTCTTAAATATGACGTGGTCCCATTACATAGATAAGGGGGTTAGGGTGGGACCCTAACAACTTGTAGGAAGTATCAAATATCCCTTAATCTGAAGAAGTGCATATTTTGTGTACAACATGGGATACTTTTGGGCCACATTGTTTGTAAGCAAGCGCTGATGATGGAACCTGCTAAAATTTCCATGATTATCAATTTGGAGCCTCTTAGGAATACAAAATAGTTGTGTGCACAATTGGGCCATACAAGATATTATAGGAAGTTCATCAAGGCATATGTGCAGATCACTGTGCCCATGGAAAAATTATTGAAGAAGGATGCGATGTTTTGTTGGGATGATGATTTCCATAAAATCTTAGATGTGTTCAAGGAAAAAATGGTTACATCACCTATTTTAGTGTTCCCCAATTGAAAGAAGGAATTCCATGTAAATGTAGATGTGTCGTACATAGCATTAGGAGCAGTTTTAACCCAACCATGCATAGCAGATATCGACCATCTGAATGAATTTGCGAGCAGAAAGTTGTCTAAGGTAGAAAATAATTATTCAACCATGGAGTGTGAAGGGTTGGCATTGGTATATGTGCTCCAGAAGTTCAGGAATTATTTGTTGGGTGCACATTTCAAAATGTACACAGACCATTTCGCTTTGAAGTACTTGGTCAACAGGCCTGTGTTGGGGAGGAAAATTTGTAGGTGGTTACTGCTATTTCAGGAATATGACTTTGAAGTAGTTGTGAAGCTAGGGAGATTAAATGTTGGACTGGATCACCTTTTAGGGATTGAGAATGACGAAGAACCTACAAGTCTTGATGAAGGATTTCCTAATGCCCATCTCTTTTCTATGCACGTTGCAAATGAATATTTTTTTGATATAATTCAATTCTTATCGACAGGTACAACTCATGAAAGATATACGATGCAATAGAAGAAAGAATTGGTGATCAGGGCTGCAAAATTTTTCTGTCATTGCAAGGAACTTGTATAAAATGGGATCGGATGAAGTTCTGCATAGGTATGTACAAGATTATGAACGACAAAGTATCCTCATTGAGGCACATGGAGGAGTTGCTGGAGGACATTATGCAGCAAGAGCGACTGCGTAGAAGACCCTATGCACTAGCCTATGGTGGCCTAATATGCACAAGGACTCTAAGGAATATTGTAGAGCATGTGATGTTTATTAGAGGACCAAGAAGCCATCGCGATGGGATGAATTACCTCTACACCTATAAGTTTCATTATAGACATCCAATAAATGGGAAATAGATTTTGTGGGGTCTATTCAACCAACATGAAAGAAGACAAGAGCATGATATATCATCAGGGCGACATAATACTTGACCAGGTTGGCTAAGGTGCAGCCTGTGAAGGATTGTAGCACGGCTACAGCTACAAATTTTATATTTGAATACATTTTGTCTAGGTTTGGTTGTCCTAAGATTTTGATGAGTGATAGGGGTTCATATTGTAGGTTTTAACCCCGTACATAAATTACCTACATACGAATTCTAAAACACAAAAAATAAACAATGTGAGAGCATAAAACATAAAACAAATACACACAGAAATTTTCCCCTAAATCCCAAAACCGAGACTACTAGCTTGATCTTTCATTATGTTCCTTTCAATGTTACAATACATATTTATACATGCTAAAACATCTAATACCATGGATTGAAAACCATCGCGTCCAAAACCATTGACCGAAAACCATCGCCTCCAAAACCATGTGCGAAAATCATGCACAAAAACATAGGTAGGTCTGCCCAACCTAACATAAGGTCCAAAACCAAAATTTTCTGGGGTGTTGCCCCGGACCCCATAGAGTGGGGTTACCTGCATCCATCAAACCCCTTGTGACTCCCCCCACTATGCAATCAGTGCAACGAAGGGGGGACTCTGCCCCCCTTCTAACCCTCGGTTAATTACGTGGGCTAGTCGTGGAAAGAATATAACATAATCCAACATTATCCCACTTGTTGTTTTCTTTCCACAGGGGGCCACAAGAGAGCTTAGTATTTTTTCCAGCCTTGCAATGCCCATTGTTTCTCTACACCAAGGGAACTTCTCAGAGCTCACAAATTTTGTCAATGCATCTGCAGTATTCTTCAAAGTGTCCACCTTTACCAGCAACATCTTTTTGTCTTCTATCATATCCCTCACAAAGTGATACTGAACATAAATGTGCTTTGTCTTTGAATGATATGCAGGGTTCTTTACTAAGAAAATTGCACTTTGGCTGTCACAATCTATCCTTATAGCTCCCTATACTAACCCCATACTTGAACACACCCTCTGCAATCAAACTGCTTCCTTGCTTACTTGAGTGGCTGCCATGTATTCTGCCTTTGTAGTTGATAGTGTCACTACAGATTGTTTCTTGCTCATCCAACTGACTACAACTCTAAATAGGTTAAACACATAACCACCTGTAGACCTTCTCTGATCCAGATCTCTAGCCCAGTATGCATCAACAAAGCCACGAATATCCAACACTCTATCCAATCCTGGTCTTCCTTGGTAGCACAAACCGTAACCACTAGTGCCACGCAAATACCTGAAGACCCACTTCACTGCTGTCCAGTGTTCCTTCCCTGGTTTTGATATAAACTTGCTCAATACTCCCACTGCTTGTGTAATGTCTAGTCTAGTACAGACCATTACATACATCAGGCTACCGACTGCACTTGCATATGGGACACGGGACATGTCCTCTTCCTCTTCTTATGTTTTGGGACACTGTTCAGCAGATAAATTCACACCTACGGGAATAGGAACCTTCACCAGTTTACTATCCTGCATATTAAACCTCTGCAATATTGTCTCGAAATACTTCCTCTGATTTAACCAAAGCTTCCTCTTTTCCTGATCTCTTTTAATTTCCATGCCCAAAATATAGTTTGCAGCACCAAGATCTTTCATGTCGAATTGGGAGGACAATTGGGTCTTCAAATCCTGGATAATTTTTTGTCATTTCCAACCAACAACATATCATCCACATACAAGACCAGATAAATAACACGGTCACCAATTAATTTAAAATACACACAATGATCTACTTTGCTTCTAGTGAAACCAAGTCCCCGTATAAATGTATCAAACTTCTGATACCACATCCTTGGTGACTGTTTTAACCCATACAAAGACTTCTTTAACTTGCATACTAGTTCTTTCTTACCCTTCACAGTAAAGCCTTCAGGTTGCTTCATGTAGATTTCCTCTTCCAAATCCCCGTGAAGAAATGTTGTCTTCACATCCATCTGTTCTACCTCAAAATCAAAAGCAGCAGCAACAGATAAAAGTAATTTAATAGAAGTTACCTTGGAAACAAGAGAAAAAATATCACCAAAATCAATTCCCTGCACCTGGGAATAACCTTTTGCTACCAACCGAGCTTTGTATTTCTCCATCTTCCCTTCTGCATTTGTCTTCTTCTTGAACACCCATTTGCTGCCAATGGGTTTCCTTCCAGCCAGCAACTCCACCAGATCCCAAGCCTCATTTTTGT